>FIZU01007683.1:0-22823 GCA_900064475.1 Pseudococcus longispinus
TTGACATGACATTTTTGATATCATAGGGAACACCCCCCCCCCCCCCACCACATCATATTTGAAATGAAAATGTGAAATATGCCTCTGAAAAAGTATATATCGACAAACGACAAAAAGGATGGAGGAATCAACGACAAAGTTGCATAACAACTCGCCAAAAATATCATATAAAGTAAATTGTTTGCCTAATTTTCATTTTTAAAGAACCAAAAGTGCAAGAAATTGTCACCGAAAAATTTTAGACCGCTTAACCATAGCAACTAATATTTTCATCGTGAATATGTTTTTGAAATACAGTTCTAATACTCGTAATTTTGATGAAAAAAATTGTCCGAAAAAAAGTAACCAGATTTTTTTTTTTTTTGAAAGAAGTATCAAAATTTGAAATACCTTTTCAACATTTAAAATGGCCTTAAAAATTTCCATTCAATATTTATCAATCGATATTTCTCGATCGCTGTTTTGTTGTCGGTCAAAATAACTCGTTTTTTGTCCTTCTTTATTGAATTTTTCAACATTTCACTTTTTATTGAAATTGTGTAACATGATAAATTGATGATATGTTTTTCATATTAAAAAATTCTTTGATTAACTTTTTAAAAATATTTCAAATTTTGACGAGATTTTTAAAATTCATTTCAATTTTTTGCCAAAATGTATAAGTTCTGAATTATTGAAAACTAATTCATTTAATTTTTTTTTTGTACTCGTAATTTCATAAAAATATTGATATTTTAACTCCTGAAAGGTTTCATTTTCTTTACAATTTGATTAACCCATTCCATTCCATCCATATGAAATCCACGACTTGTCCGTCCGTCCATCTGTCCGTCTGCCCATGTCATTTTCCGCGGCTTTCAGACATTTTGTCAGACTTTTTGAAACTTAGGTATAAGAATTTTGAACATGCAACCGTAATATTTTCATTGATAAAATTTTTAAAAAAGCCTAAAATTACTAAAAAAAAAATTTTACCTCGAAATGACAATTTTGACTAAAATATTCATAACTACATAAGTTGGACAAAAAAAATTACAATTGACGAAAAACAACGATTTTAACCAAAAATGACAATTTCGACCGAAAAAATGACAATTTGACAAAAAATAACAGTTTAGACAAAAAAATTGATAATATTGACAAAAAATTATGATTTCCACCAAAAATTATGAGTTTGACCAAAAAAAATGACAATTTTGGCCAAAAATTACAGTTTTTACCTTGAGATGACAATTTTTACAAAAAAATCACGATTTTTACCTTGAAATGACAATTTTTACAAAAAATTCACAATTTGGACAAAAAAAAACAATTGGTGAAAAACGGAGATTTTGACCAAAAATGACACTTTTCTACCTTGAAATGGCAATTTTTACTTTGAAATCACAATTTTGACAAAAAATGACAGTTTGGACTAGAAAATGAAAAATGACAAAAAATGACAACTTTGACCAAAAATGATTTTTGCTAAAATATTTTTATAATCAAAGAGAAATCCGTTCGTAAGTCAGCATAATCTCTAAAATTTTCCAAATTCGAAAAGTTTGGGCTGACCAAATGTCAAAAGTTGTCGCAATTTCTAAAATTTTTCAAGTTCAAAAAGCCTAAATTGTTTGTCTGACAAAATGTCTAGAAGTCAGCATAAGTTCTGAAATTTTCAAGACCAAGAAATTAAAGGAAATCTGAAAAATTTTCAAAGTTCAAAATAGTCTGGCCAAATGCAGTCTAAAAGTCAGTGTGACAGAATTTCGTGTCATATTTTGCAGGTTTGGTCATCGCAAAAGCATATCCTATTTAAAAATGTCAAAAATGCTCAAAAACAATGAAATTTTGATTTTTTGCCCCAAATTTGAAATTGTTTCGATTTCGATGCCTGATGGCACATCTATACGTCGAAAAAAACATTTGAAAAAAAAAACTGTCACAATTGGTTTATTGGGACAGGCTGGCGGACAGTAATAATGTTTTTCCAAAAAAAACTTTTACCTTGGTCAAATCTCCAAAAATATTTCTAGAGTTTCGACACTTTTGTTTTTTTTACAAAAACTTCCCGGTCGGCAGAACATGCACATGACCTTTTTCTCGTCAACTTCAATTACCAAGATCACGCTGACTTTTAATTATTTTGCTGCCAGGCAATTTTAGACTTCCTGAACTTGAAAAAAATTTCAGAATCCAAACGATTTTTTGAGCTTGGAAAATTTTAAAAATTCTGACTTTTTCAATTTTGAAAAATTTTATGAAGTGTAAACAATTCACAAAACATGATAACATTGCATCCAGCTCATGGAACTTACAATTAGATGAAGTCAGGGTCAAACATTATACATATGTCAGATAAGAATGTGTACTTTGGTTTGATATAGCAGAAAGATCAAAAACATACCCTATGTTTTATACTTTCATGGGTAGTATGGAAATAGAAATGATTAGGGGGTCCAGGAGGATCAGCATATTATTGAGATGTTTTGATAGGTACCTTTCATTGAAAATTTCGTAAATTACAACTTCAATTTTGAAATTATGCTATGCAGTTTTCTCCTATGATCCTTTTCATTTCCAAAAGTTACCCAAATGTAAAAAATGATGGAATTTTTGCCATTTTTATAATTTTTCAAATCGATGGGCCTTCAACTTTCAAAACAGTTACACTTTTGTATAAAGTGTTTTGTTTCTCTTTTCGAATTATAAATAGGTACTTATTCAGTAGGCGACTAGGTAGGTGTTGCTTTTTGAATAAGAAATACTTTCCATAATTTATAGCACTTCCAATTGGGGAATTATATTCTATCTTAGAGCTACGAGCACTCCGTCAATATGAAAAATTAATTCCAGACTCCTTTTGTCATATTTATAACAACTTTTTCTCGCATTCGACACCTTCGAAACACCCACGCTATCTTAAAAACTAATTCTCTCCACTCAAAGTTGCAATTTTAAACGCCCAATTTGCAAATTTTTTCAACTCGTCAAAGCGTTAAATTTCAAGGCGTTAATTCCGGTTCAAAAAATCAGAGCGACGTAATTATTAAAATCACATCCGTGATACCTACGTACATTTGAAAACCCAGCGAGCATTGTACGATATTCGTGCCGCTGAATACATTGTACCCGGTTTTGAAAACTGCTTCGCAGATACATATTGGCAAATATTTACACGAGATTAGTAAACATTATGCACACACGTTAGGATGATTATTACACATGTACATAGCACACTACATACGTAGATATACGATGGCGTCGATTAGAACCGAACATTTAGTACCTACATTACGCGTGTATATTGTAATCGACGAGGGAGAAAGGAAAAAAAATAGAGAAGGTATATAGCAAAGCTTTCAATATTTTCGCATATAAGGCGAATGTACATGTCAAGAGTTGAAGTAACGAAGACGCACGTGTAAATATTTAAAACGCGTCAATACAACGATAAGGGAGTATTTGACGAACATAATTTCAAAAAGCTCGGCATCGCGAAACGTTTTCGCGAGATGCTTTTCTTTAGCTATACCCAAGTTTTGAGGGACGTTGACGAAATATACACTACGTAGGGTATATTGTATACCTACGCTACTATATATTTATGTAGATCGAGATACGTATATACGTAAATGTATTTACGTTGTCGTTTTCGCATCTTTATTGCAGAATCTTCTGACTCATGTGTCTAGACCAACGAAGCACGCGCTTAACAAGCTCGGAGTGTTCACGGTGTCTTCTTTCCATGCTTACATATGCTCTAGATCGCCTTCCTTATTAAATAACTTATTGGCTGGTAGAGGTTCGACGAAACGTAGAGCTCCGATGTTGTCACGTTCAAATAGCGCCTCCAGTAGACGTTCTCTATCCATGTCTTCCAGAGATGAAGAAAGAACAGTTAAAGTTAGTCTTCCAGATAATCAGGTACGTTATTATCCAACCACCTAATTATAATTACCCCCTTTTTTGCTCGATACAACTAACGAATCTGCACACGAGCGAAGATTTTTCTGGAAAAATAACTCCACCATACACGTAGGTGATTTATACGTGCACACAAACAATGTACGTAAAGGCTGTAGCCGTATTCCAAAGCGTACGAAACTGTCAGCTTGGCCGGTGCAACGATAAATTACGAATATAAAACTGTGCATTGTTTAATTTCTCATTATACCAGACATTAAACAGGATAGCAGTATATAGATCATGTCGCCCGGTCGTACATGAAAATCAGGTCAAACTGTAACCGGATGTCCACTTAAAGAGTATGCGGAAAATCGTTGCAATAAAAACCATGACGTCATAACACCACCGGCCCGGCGGCGGGCACCGCTGCGCCGGTAATTTATTCATAAACGAGATCATACTACCGCCGAACCGAACCTAAACCTCGTCGAAGAAAAATTTAATCTATGGGAAAATTTGTGTATTTTTTTATTTACATTTTGCATTTTATCGCCTCGACTTTCTACGTACACGTCGCGTTGTTACGTATATTAGCGATATAAATTTATGCGATACCGTGTTGACCTGAATCAATGTAATGTATTGCAAAAACAATAGCGCAAAACATGTCCTTAAAGCTCCAAAGTTCATCCATACACGCGCTGCGCGAATTTCCCAATAAGATTTTTCTCCTTTTATTCACTCCAAAGTTTCGCCTTTGTCTCGTCTACGTTCGAAATGATTGAAATACATTGCAAAAATTTCACTTCTGCGGCAACGTGGAAAAAAAAACTTGTTTTATTTGATTCTCCGAGAATTTTTGATCTTAGTTATAAAAGTAATTACGTCAAGTTTTTGTAAGACTTCGTAGGTCGCGATTCAATTTTCATACCGATTGAATTCGTTCAAAATTAAAGATTAATATTGCCGAGGATTTTTTTCCATCCCTTAAAAAAAATTAACGTTAGTAGGATTCTTGAAAAATATTTCCAGCCGAGTATAGAGTGCTCGAATAGAAACCTTATAATTTCTTTTACAACTTTAGTTCCAATTAATTCGATTTTTTTCGAAAAATATACTTATACTTTGGAGTATACGTCTTAATGATTAAATATTTTCGAGTAATTCGACTAAAAGGGCAGAAAAAAGTATTTACGAGTGTATTAGGGTGGTTCTTTTTTATACTTGGTGGAAAAAAATTTCTGATTTGTCATTTTCCCACCCCTAAAGTTTTCTCTTTTTATGAAAAAATAAATCCCCTACATACAAAATAGGTGGTCCCAAATCTCTCTCAAATTTTCAAAAAAAAACAAAAAAAAAACAGAAAATGTGATGAAAATTTTTTTCATTTCTGATTTTTTTGGATCCATTCTCTTATTATACTCTTTCTTTTACTAGAAATGACTCAGTTACCCCCTCCAATGAGTTGGGTGGGCTAAAATTTGAACCCACTAAAATTTTCACTTTCATCATACTGGGAAGGGGTATTAAAAGTTTTAGTCGTTCATTTTGATCAAAGGTAATACTGGAAGGGCCTAGAATAAAAAAATCAAAATTTCAAAATTCAATCCAATTTTCATATTAATTTTTTAATTGGAGGGGGGGGGGGTCAAGGCACCACACAAAATTAAATTGGAGAAAAAATAAAAATTAGGTTATTATTTTTTCGTAAAAAGGAACAATTTTGGGGAGTGGGAGCAAAACAATTAAAAACTTGAAAATTGTCACTCTAAAGTTCATGTATTGTCAATTACAAAAAAAAAAACTAGAAAATTTATTGAAAAAATCGCTCTTTTCTTTCATTTTTCTCCAATAGTATGTATTCATTTCACCTATTTAAAATTCTTTTCTATCCAAAAGTATTAATTTCAAAATCTATTTTAAAAATTCAAAGCACCACTTCCCTCCTTCTCTTCTCCGAAAGTTACTGGCAGAAAACATGTAAGTAGGTAACAAACTTACGATAAAGGTTACTTCGAGATATCTTTTCGTGCCCTTTCCTCAACTCCTTCAAGTTTTTTTTTTTTTTTTTTTGAAATGCGGGTTTCATCTCTCCAGTGCTTTCATAATTTCATAGTATTTAACTCGCAAGGCAATGCTCAAACAAGATCTTGCTTCGATAATATAAAGAGGCATCATAATTGAATCTTTCGGGAAAGAAGTACTTTTCAGCAAAAAGGAAAAGCAATCAAACAAACAACAATTTTCATGATTTTTGACATGAATATTTTGTTATCATAGATGACTTTTTGAACCTGGAAAATTTCGGATGGTAAAAGTGGTTCAAGTATTGTAAAAATCGTTAAAATTTTCTTATTCATTATATCGGTCAAAAAATCAAGAAAATTATTGTTGAAATGGTCAAAAATTTCATAAAAATCAGCACAAATTTTGTAAAAATAATTGAAATTACTCAACAAATTGGTGAACATTGAGCAGAAATAACTGCCAAATCATGAAAACTATCAAAAATTATGAAAATTGTCGAAAATTTTGTTAAAATTGTTAAAATTTTCATAAAAATTATTCGAAAAAAAAATGATCAAAAAATCATGAAAATCGTCGAAAACATTATTACAATTCTCGAAATTTTCACAAAATCGATTAAAAATGTTGTAAAAATGGTTAAAAATACATAAAATAGGTACGTCGAAAGTGCTAGAATTTTTAAAACATTTTCCAAAATTTTCGTGATTTTTTACAATTTTTGCGTTCTTTTTTACTGATTTTTATGAAAATTTTGAGAAAATTGTAAAGTTTTTAATGAAATTTCAACCACATTCATAACATTTTCCCAACGATTTTCAAGAGTACTTTCACAACTTTTTTGAGATTTTTAGTACTTTTTATGATTTTTTTTACCTTTTTAATGAAAGTTTTTACGGGTTTTTATGAAACTTCGAGAAATTTCAACGGAATTCTCGACGATTTTCATGATCTTCTGATCGTTTAAACAATATGTATTTTAAATGATTTTTATGGGAATTTCAAAAATTTCAACGATTATACTCCTGCTTCAAGTTTTTGACATTTTTTAAAAGGACTATACAGCAAGGGTAATCAAAAATCACAAATTGTTTTGAAAATTGACTTGCATTTTTTTTATTTTTATAATTTTTTTTCAAATTGAAATTAATGAAAAAAGTAATTTCAAGTAACTTTCGCAGAAAATAGGTATCTAACGAAAAATAGGCAACGATGGAAAAAGTAACCACTTACAATCCCTGCGTAATAGTATTTTATGAATGAGGTATTTCCTTCCATGCAGTTGATAGGCAGCCCATCCTGAGTACAAGAATGTATGTTTGCCGAGCTTTCGGATGGCAGGCACAAAAAATATGCTCCTTCAAATTTTTTTTGTAATTTTTACAATTTGACGAAACAATTTAACCACAGAACGAGGATAGCTGCTGTTTGTAGCATTGCAAGGGGAGCTGATTAATGTAGTTTTACTTTTTAAATATCAGTTTCGATGGAAGATGCAACAAAAGTGAACATTTTCAAATTTCTGATTATAATTTTGGTCAAAATAATACAAACATTTTCATGATAACTGCCATTTTACGTGTGAATCATATGCAAAAAAAGTACTCTATTTAATGATCCAAACCTTAGATTTCCTTTTGGCAAATTTTGCTCGGCAAATCGAAGAACACTTAATTACGGAATAGATTGCCTACTTACCGGGGGGAAGGAGATATCTCATTGACAAAATTTACTATTGAATTTAAGAGATTCAACATTAAGAAATATTTTGACAAGATCATCGAAGGATTTTAAACCTGAAGAAGAACATTATCAGGTGTAAGAGCAGTAAATGATGTTTATACTTTTTTTCCTGCTGAATTTGGTTAATCAGCCCATCACACAACAGACTACCTATAACTGAACTACTTTCAAAATCAAATCACTGAGCTCAAAAATGGATTCGTCATTGATGTTCTTTCATTTCTATATTAAAAATTTTGGTCTTTTTTCATCTGAGCCACCAACAAAAATGATTCTCTCCAATATTATTACTATAAAACTGCACTACACTTTCACATAGATCAAAATCTTCAAAGATTCGTTAGTTGTCGAAATTAAAATCACGTTCCTTAATCGATCAATACAACAAATAACTCAACTTCACATTTCCAGACAACTCAAATATACTTGAAAGATGCCATGACCGTAGAAGAATACATAGCTAGCGCTTGCTTACGTAAAAACCTAAACCCGATGCAACATTTCGTTCGCGTGAAGAAACGAAAAGACATGGAAGATCATAACTATTTCGTACCTCATAGGTCAGATCTGATAGAAACATATGTAAGTACATTCTCGATCAAACGATACCTACGTACGCGGTTCGCGTGCTCAAATATATGAGTTAGATACCGATACACACCGCACGTACGATAAATCTAACAAAATAAAAATATCTTTCAGTTAAACACACACGAAATAGTGGAAATATGCGTGAAAGTACTATATCAAGTGGAACTGGTACGTACTAGCGTGGATCACATGTGGGGCTTTTCCGTGGAAGCAGAACTGATTGAAAACACTGACAGGCAAGATGAATTGTGCGTTTGGGTTAGCAGAGTAGAAGACAAGGGAACAGCTGTGCTTAATGGTGAGCGTTTACGAAATAACATTCGTTAAATTTACAGGTCCGGGTTCGCGTAAAGCCGTTTTGAAAAACTGGCCATTTTTATCGTTTAAATACGTACGATACGTCGTTGCGCAGCACAAATGTGTATGCTGAAACTATTTTCCTTTTTTTTTTTTTCACTCGGTATTCCATATAGTGAAATTATAAATATGTTATACAATGCGCACTCTTCGCCTTTCGAACACCCATTTTTTTCATTCAAGTTGCTCAAAATAATATAATTCAGTCGCTGGATTTTCTTTATTGTCGAATTACAGACAATGTTTTCTCATTTTCAACACTAGCGTAATAAACATTCATTATAATACAATTTTATCGCTTTTGCGACAACGCAAAAATATACTGCCATGTTAATGAAATGGAAAATTCAACGTAAGAAATGACAAATAGCTTTTATATAGTGATAGAAAAAAAAAAGAAAAAGCAGAATTCGGTATTCGTTTTCAACGTGATATTTCGAGAAAAAATGGCGAAAAATCTATATGCCTACGTATCGTACGTACGACGAGCATGTCTTTATATACATTTTCTTGACATCTTTTTCTCGACATATCATATCATTGATGGAAAATCACTTCTAATATTTTAGGATCGGCATGTCATAAAATACAAAAGAAATTTTTACCCCGAAAAAGCTGCTTTGATGAGAAGAGAAATTTGCCGAGAATTTCCTGTAATACGAGTCCACTTTGACTCGAATTTTCCTCCCCTTTTTTTATATGTAGCTACATAAAAATGCTGCGGATGTGATCAAAAGCTGCGAAATGAACTTTTAAGGGAATAAAAATAGAATTCTGGTAACGAGCGAAACCGTAACGTGAAAAAATGTCGACAACGAGAAACTTAACGTTGAAAACAATGTGCCATATTTTAAAGCAATAAGTAACAAAATGTATAAAATTCGACTATAAAAATTTTCAATTATGGCCAAATATCTAGTAAATAAGTAGTAATTTTATTAACAACGAAAAGGTCAACGTTTGGGGAAATTTAGGGTATAAAAAAATTGAGAACATAAATTCAGAGTGTTTTTGCTGAAATTTTTTGATGTGTGATTTTCAAAATTAAATTCTATAATATTAACGAATGTGTTTTTTCTTCGCCATCAAAGTTTTAATTTCTCAATACTGAAAATGACAGAGATGATGCTAGAGAATTTCCCCCTTAAAAATATTTCGTGATGGTAAAATTTCAACAAAAACACATTGAATTCGTAGGCCTAATTAAATAACAAAAATTTTCACTTTCCATTAATCAATCATTGCAACATTGATTCATATTTCAGGAATAATCAAAGGAGACGAGATAATGGTGATCAACAGCTCAATCGTGAGTGATTTAGATATGATGTACATAGAATCAGTACTTCAAGAAGAACTTTGCTTATGTATGATGATGAGATCATCGCGCATAGAGCCTCCTAGTGTAGCAACTACTGCAAGTATATTACGCAATACCGACGACATAGAATCCTTAGTTTGCCCACCTCCGCCAACTGATCCGCCTGTGATATCCGAAGAAATGATTTCCGGTTTAATTGTACCGGCTCCTTGTTACAGTGAGTGAATTCTTCACCAAACAAAAATTCAATTTCAATTTTTATAAAATCATAATGATGTAAAAATCAATTTCCACAGCTAAAGATCAGCAGACTGAAGTAGTAGAGCCTCATCCTAGACATTCTAAGAAGTTACCAATACCTCGTGAAAACTCCAATACAGTTTCATCTCAAACAAGCACTACTCAACATACACATACTGAAGCTGGAAAACAGCCATCACGTGCTAGTTCATTAGAAATTGAAAATTTAGTCAAGGTTTGTGAATTGGAAATTATCGTATGATCGAAATATGGTATCAACATTAACGCCACCTTTGAATTTAGAGCGCCGGAGAAGTGACAGGATTCTGCAGATCTCCTGTGGAGACCGAAAGGTCTAGTCCGACGGGTAGTGTGCTCAGTAGTCAGTCTCAGCTTCATACAGCTACTACTCCTAATAAAGTACTAACCGATGCGGAGAAACTAAGGAAGGTTATTTTAGAACTAATAGAAACTGAGAGAACATACGTTAAGGTACTTAATTTTTTGTAACTCATCAATTCCCTGCAAGGGTAGTATGAACTGCGATTCAACTGACATCGAGATTTTTTTCCAACAGCACTTGAATAATCTATTAGAAAACTACTTAGAACCGTTGAAGAAAGAAACGTTCTTGACGACAGCCGAAATTAGCGTTTTATTTGGTAATATTTTAGAAATTATCAATTTCCAACATCAATTCTTGGAAAATCTTAACGAAGCTTTGGCAGCCGAAGTACATTTTCACGAATTCGATCATCCTAGTCAATTTAAGGTAAAATCCCATCAATCCGAGGTCGTTCCTAAGGCTCCTTATAAAATTTCTAATCATTCGCCTGGTTTATATTTTTACAGAATATTTTGTTTTCAATTGGAAGCGCATTTTTATATTACGTAGATCATTTTAAATTATATAGTTCATTCTGTGCTAGTCATTCCAAAGCTCAAAAAATTCTAAACCCTAGTGAGTATTTTAAAATTTTGAAATCAACTCCTAATTGTACCCTAGAAACCAAAAATACATATTAAATGCTGTTTTTTCTCCCACAGATGAGGGTAATTACGCTTTACAAGAGTTCCTTGCTGCACGTAATCCACGCCAGCAACATTCTTCTACTTTAGAATCATATCTAATTAAGCCAATTCAAAGGATATTGAAGTACCCGTTGCTTTTACAGCAATTGAGAAATCTGACTGATCCGAATACCGACGAACATTTACATTTAATCGGTTAGTTGAGTTATTACAATGCTATACATTTGATATTTCTCATCTATTCGGTACTGATGAAAAAAATATTCCTTTGCAGAGGCTCTAAAGGGTATGGAAAAAGTAGCCGAACATATTAATGAAATGCAGAGGATACACGAAGAATATGGAGCAATATTCGATCACTTGTTCAGACAACATCAAAAAGTATACATCATTTTTACGTTTAAAATATTTTACATGTAACAAAAAATTCAACTTGATTCTACAATAATTAAATTTTTCAGCCCATTGATCTCAGTCCTGGTGACTTATTGTATTACGGTGGCGTGGAGTGGATTAATATTTCCGATTTTATTGGAAAAATCAAAAAAGGTTTGGAACTGCACGCCATGTGTTTCGTTTTCAAATCAGCTGTTGTCTTCCTGTGTAAAGAACGTATCCGACAAAAGAAAAAGTTAATGGTATGAGGCAATACCTTCATTGTCAAAAACTGGTTTCAGTCGAGCAAATTTGCCTAATTTCCCTTTTCTTTGTATTTTACAGAGTGTATCTACAAATAAAGGGGGAGATGTGGAGATCATTCGGTACCAGGTTCTTATACCAGTAACAGATGTACAAGTTAGGACTATAGCTAAAGAAGGCGAAGATCATTTCTTATGGGAACTAGTTCATATGAGATGTCATCCTCAGAGACGATCCGAACGTGTTTATTTGCTGTCAAATAGGTAAATACTACCATTTCATTGTCAGAACACTCCCCTCTCTTCCCAGAAAATGCAATCTTAACATGGATTCGAAAATTTCATTTTCCAGCACCAATGATTTCCGAAATGCATTCATCAAAACCATCCGGCAAACGATTAGAGAAAGTGTACGCAATATGAATATTCCTCCAAATAAGGCACCACAATTACCAAAACTTCCGATAAATGTAATGACTCCAAGGACACCGATGTCAGCACCTCCTGGTAAAGATGTTCACCCCATTTGACAATATTGTAGAACTTTTGGATAATTTGCTAATCGTTTCCCTTTGTTAATTGCAGTTGAAAAATCAATTGAGAAAATGCTACCTTCTGAGAATCCTCCAACAAAGATGACCGAAAGTGCTACTCATACAATGCAAAATCCACCAGTTAAACCTAAAAAGATACCACCAAAACCTCCTCAGAGGCGTTCATCTACAGTTACTACCGAACATAGTGAAAGCAACGTTGAAAGTATGTACCTACTACCTAGTCACGAAATAGATCAAGTATACAGTTGAATACCACATTAAATGTAACCTTAGCTACTCCTCTCTTGCCAGAAACCAAGTCATGAGTATTTTCTCAGAATTTCCCTTTTAACACATCTTAAGAATTGAATGATGAAGTTCATCTTCACGATTGTTTCAAGGCGTCTAACTGTTTTAGCTGATTTTCGAGTATCGAAGATCAGCTATTAAAATTGACCCGATGGTGGGACTTGGAGGTGGGAGTGAAATTTCTCGACGTTTTTTTTTTTTGAAATCCATGACTTTTTTATATTTTTTTCAAATACTGATAACCCCCGCACCCCTCCTCCCTAATTTTATCATGGGATATGCTTTTGCTATGGATAATTTCTCGAAAAACCTGACGAAATTCTTTGATGATGACTTTTATACATTTTGACAGACTTCTTCGGACTTGGAAAAATTTTCAAAGATGATGCTGGCTGGCTTTTAGACATTTTGTCAAACAAACAATTTAGACTTTTTGAACTTGGAAAGTTGATTTTCAGACATTTTGTCAGACTTTTTTAGACTTGGAAAAATTTTCAGATTTCCATTGACTTTTTGGACTTGAAAATTTTTCAGAGATGATGCCGACTTTTAAACATTTTGTCAGAAAAATAATTTAGACTTTTTGAACTTCGAACATTTTAGAAATCAGGGTAACTTTCTGATATTTAGTTAGACAGACTTTTTGGGTTTGGAAAACTTCTGATTTTCAGACATTTTGCCAAATTTATTGACATAAAAATTTTTTAATAATTTAAATGACTTTTTGGACTTGGAAAATTTAAATTTTATGAGCTTAAAAAAATTCACGAAAAGTTCAAATCAGTATATTGTAAGACAGCTTTTTACCTAACGCTGATTTTTAGAGATTTTGTGAGACTTTTTTGAATTTGGAAAAATGTTCAGATTTTAACTGACTTTTTGTACTTGGAATTGGATTTCGAAAATTTTTCAAAAAAATTCCGTAACGAAATTCACTTACGAAAATCTGTTACGATGAGTTTTAGATATTTTTTCTGATTTTTTTGGATTTGGAAAATTTTTCAAAATTGAAATAAACTTTTTTATCTTTGAAAATTGCAACAAAATTTCAAATATCACAATTTTATGGACTTGAAAAATTCAATGAGCAAAAGCATATCCTATGTTTCATAGTTTCATGGGTAGTATGGAGATGGCGGGGACTTTTGTTTGATAAAAAGTCAAAAATCCGTGACTTTTCTACGGCCTGGTAATTTTTTGCATAGTCCATGATTCCTTCATGACTTCCATGACCTTTTTTTGGAAATCCGTGTTTTTTTCATGACTTGTAAAGCACCCTGTACAGAATAAATTTACCTAATTTACCAACTAAATTCACAGAACCAACGAAATCAAAAGCAGATCACGATCCAGGAACTAAATCCGAAGGAGAAGACGACAGCCAATGTTCGACAATTCGAGAAAGAAGCAAAACATTGGGAAAAACGCCGAATCACCTAACACTTAGTACAGCTTCCACCTTATCAACTGGTAGTACAGGTAGCCAGGCTCGTCTAATACAGTCTTCTCAACAACCTGAAAACTATCAGCCTCCAATTGTCAAAGATTTAGGTACATATACTCCAACATCATTATAGGATCAAACTCATAAAAAACTAATATGAAAACCACCTTTATAAATTGTTTACAGGCTCTCCAGTTTGGAAACCTCGAGACATGGGCGAAAGTTTAACACTCCCGAGAAAAAACAAAACACCCAGTACGTCGGTGGAAAGTCGAACGCTGGTCAGGAAACCGAATTCGAAGAAAGAAAAATTATAAAAAATTGAAATAGAATTTCTAATTACCTAAACAGGGTGATATGCGATAAACGGAATTTAGTTCACTAATCGAAAAAATTTGTTCAATGATACCAGCATATCACCGAGACGAATATACGTAAAACGCGAAACGTTTTATGTAATTGATTACTTGTATCACTTAACTACTATAAGTGTTTTCTGCGTTGCTCAACTTAATCGTTGTAGTTCGGTTTATATTTTTGTCATTTTTTAAAAATTAATTGAAAGAAGAGAAAAAATTGAAAAAAATAACGCTTCATAGATTATTTTTAGTAATATTTTCTTCGTTTGTATTTTGCACATTCGACATCAAGACATTTAAAAAACCACTGCGATAACGATTTGCGATTGTAAAATAATTATGTAGAAAAGTATAATTCAAATGGATGGGTTACCGTAATAGTAAAATAATCGCAAATATTTACTTTTTTTTCTGTATATCGGATATTTGTACAAAACCGTAAAACCGTATAATGTATTATATGTACCTTCTTTTTTTTTTATTTTTAGGTCTTTATGCTTTCCCGTTATACAACAACTACGTACGAACGAACGTGTTTCATTTTTTTTTCTTTTCTTCTTTTTTTTTTTGAGCTTACGACGTAAATTTGAGTTAAAACATTCGTGTGGTAAATAAATTTTTAAAAAATAGCCTAAAACGGCTTTAATGTTTTTTAATAAGTTTACATGTGTTTGCTATAAATGTGTGTCGATGTAGGTACCTTCGAGTAACCAGCATAAAATTGTTTTCGAATTATAACCCACTTTGTTCATAAAATTATTTTATAAGTTCATAAAACATGAGAGTTATAATTCGAACCACGTCGTTGGAAAATTTTAATCAATTGTAAGTAAATTAAACGAGTGATAAATAAAATGCTACCATTAAAAAAAATCGAAACGAAATAATTAACGTGTTAAAAAAAATACGGTACTTGGAAAATAAAAACCATCCACTAACTGAGTTACAATGGGAACACTTGAAACAGTAAATATTTTCCTATTTCAGCGTGGAATATAGTGCTGTGATTTCACAAAGAAATTATATGTAAGATATTGCAATTACCAACGTGGTATAACGTTCCGTTAAAAAAAACCATTTGTGATAAATAACTAGAAAATTCGTATTAAAATGATGAATTTTTCAACGTTGGGGGCATGACAGGCCCACTAAATACGAATTTCGATCGTATCTTTAGCTTGGATATTACTGGCGTAATAATTTATGTACCCCGCTCATAAAATTCGAGAATCTACCCTTTAAAAAAAATTTCACGTTTCAACACGTTAGTGAACGTAGTAATTACGCTGCACTGTTACCTTAGTTTATTTCCCATTTTAAATTTTAACGTATTTAGTTACTATTAATTGTTATTGATCTGTTACTATATTTTAACCGAATAAATATAGGATGGATATCGAATATTATGTTACTTTTAAAATTAAAATCCTTGCGGAGATTATACTTGAAAAACAAATTGTATTAAAAAAAAACATTTAGAAAATATTGTCGGTTGTACTCCCCTTATACATGTTTGTACACCAACACTCGTGTATATATGAAGTTATACAACAATCATATGTATTACGGATTATGTAAGCTTTAATAATGTTTTGATTACATTCGTTATTATCATTAAATACTTTATTATGAAAAAGAAATATACTATGTTTGTTTTGCGTGTTTCATACTCGAATGCAATAATACCATCGCTGAAAACAATATTAGTAAAAGAATTGATAGTCATATCTTTACATACGAGTAGCGCAGGTGTCATCGCAGTGAACTCCTTCTATGAATAACATAGACAACCTATTCTGGAAGTACGAGTATGTTTGCCAAACTTCTGAAACCACAGGGGTGAGAAAAAACGCATCTAATTTTCAATTTTTACTGTTTGTGAAATGATTCGTCATCTTATAATAGATCAATAACGAAAACAATACTTAATCCACAAAATACTTATTTGAAAATGTATAAATTTTTTTAATACTTATCTGAATCAAATGAAAACATCTCATTTCAAAATGGAACAACAAATTAAGAATTTTTTGAATGAAAGCTAGACTTGTCTTGTACAAATTCGAAACGTTTACCCTCCCACCTTTCAAAAAATCTGCTCATTTTCTGAAATTTTTGAATTCCCGTATTTTTTTCTAATGAAAGATAGCATATACTTACTAAAATTCAAATCCCAAAATTGCAAATTAATTTTTTTAGTGTTCCTTTTTTTTTATTTTTTTTATAAAAACATATCACTTTTTTCGCAATTTTTAGAAAAATTAACGAAACTTGCCCACATCTTTCTAAAAGTTTTTGCCGACACAGACGACTTTTTCACCATTCCACTATTATTTGATGAAACGATACCCTCGGTGAAGATGGAGCGGCGATGAAAATGATGTTTCATGGTACGAATGTTATCTTTTGTACTAGGACCTACCCGGATGAGAAATGCGAAAAAATGACCATACATATGATAGTATTGAGTTGGAGTCATACTATTTGAGAAAAAAAATTGATGTAGGTATGTGTCCTAGACTCCTAGGGTTAAAATTATAGCAGTTTGAAACTATTGAGAAGAGTTTTTGGCTAAAATGCACAACAAAAAAATGTGAAAAATATTCAAATGTTTATCATCACTCCTCCTGCCAATCATATAAATTAAAAAAAGTGAGATTTTTGTGTATGGGGGAAGAAGAGGTGGGATGGGAGGTTGCAAATGCAATTTGAATTTTTTTTAGGGTCCTTATAGTGAAATATCTTCTAGCTGGTTTTGAAAAGTGCGAACAGGGCCAAATCAACTATCTTAACCGGGGTACCCTTTAAAAATGTGTTAACCCTAAACCGCCTTTTTTCTTGATTTCAATACAAGTAAGATACCAACACATACAAGCTCTAAAAATGTTACACGAGATACCTCCCACTCCTGTTTTTCTGAGATTTTTCGCGTAAATTTTTTCATCCATACGTAGACAAAATATGTACTCGTATCTAGCAGTGAACATTGGTGAAGTGAAAAAAAAACGTACCTCGGATTTTGACCAAATTCAAGGGGGTGGTTCATTTTGAGTTGGAGATGCATCATAACATTTTTTAGACGTCTATCTCACAGAGGGACGGACCCCTTCTGATGCAGAAAAATTATTTCGATTAAAAAAATTGAAAATTTTTCGTTGCAGTGTTGCCAAATTTCGATTTTAATAGAAATCAAAATTTTCTCAATTTTTCATGTTAGAAATCTATTTTTGTAAAAATCGAAAGTTGACAAGACTGCAAAGAAAAATTTTCAATTTTTTTAATCGAAATAATTTTTCTGTATCAGAAGGGGCCCTACAGGTTCGGTTTTGGTGCGAAGTGGAGGGTATTTCATTTTTTTGTAACTCAAATATCTCGATTTTTCAGTGATCTGCAATTTTTGAACCCCCTGGTAGAGGGCAATAAGTGGAATTCAATTTCGAGGTCAATGACCTAGGGAGGTTTAGAAACACAAATTGCAATTTTTCATGGTTATCGAGGTACCAGGCAGATGGCACTACCCCAAAGTGGCAAAAAAACTTCATTTTTATCAAAAGTGACCCCACTTTAAGCACCCCCCTCCATCCCCCTATGAGATAGGGGGTCTAAAAATTTTTATGGTGCATCTCCAACTCAAAATGAACTACCTACTTGAATTTGGTCAAAATCCGAGGAATGTTTTTTTTTTCACTTCACCGTAGTGAACATATGAAAAATACAGAATACACGAAAAGTATGTATGACTTTTGAAAGAGCATGGTCGAGTAAAAATGGTGAACTGGCTCTCAGAAATGATTTTGATAATAACTTAGTGGAAGTTGGTCCTGGTATAAAAACTCGGATGATGAAATTTGTGTCCAGTCACATTATGATCATATTCGTCCAAGTTGAAAATAGGTACATTCAAACCGAATATAAAGAAATTAAGTAATTATACGCCATATTTGAATAATTAAAATCAAATTACTCGGTTTATCGCGTAATCATAAAAATTACGAAGTAATCTAAAAAATGTGTAGTTAGTAGGTACGTGATTACCATCATACGAGGTACAAAATGCATTATGTACGTAGTTAAGTGAAATTTCACCTTAACTGTCAATTATAAATTAGAATTTATCGAGTACCTACGCAAATCTGTACTTTGTACACAAAATAGAACCAGCATTACTGGTACATTTATTTGGTTATTTGCGTATAAAAAAATAATCAGTATTGTATAAACACAGACAAAAGAGGAAATACTGAAATGATTGTTTTACCAATACCAACTAGCATAGAAAATCAACTAGTGTGGTAACAATTGTTGGAATTGCTTAATATTCACTAGTGTATGATTTCGAGCAAACCTATTGTATTTACCTCAATTTCAAATGTGCATAAATAATGTACCATCAATTTCAAAAATCAATTTATTACCATTCCGCTACAGTGTCACGATTTCGGGTAGGTCGTTTTACCTTCGTACTTCATTCCACCAAGTCACTCGGTTTATTCAACATGTTCATCTTGAGCTGAGACAAATTTGTAATTATGGCGATTCAAATGATATCAACATTCAGCACTACGCGCATTACAAAGTCTTATAATCTGGTATGTAATATAATTTTTTCAAAATCCTATTAAAATTAATTTGCAAAGTAATAAAAATCACTTATTTTTCAGTTTTTGCACTCACTAGTTTACTTTTATTCTTTGCATGTGTGCGACGTAAAATCACAAAACTACGAATATCCTGCAGATTATTCGTGTCGTTTATGTGAAAGCATTGACATTCCGATTCATTTCATTATCGCAGGCGCAGGCAGCGCTGGATCAGCTCTGGCGGTAAGGTTAAGCGAGGAATCATCGTGGAATATATTGCTATTGGAACGAGGAAGTGATCACGTAAATAACAAAACCGAGATACCTTATCTTTGGACTACGAATTTGAAAACCGAATTAGACTATAATTATTTAGCAGATCCAGATGAAAAATTGTACAAGGGATTGGAAGGTGGAATTAGCTCGATACCGAGAGGTAAAGCGAGCGGAGGAAGTTCGACAATCAACGCTCAATTATTTTTGCGCGGGTCTCGTAGAGATTTCGACGAATGGAGAGACATGGGCTGCAAAGGTTGGGATTACGAATCCGTAAAACCGTACTTTTTAAAAATGGAAGATTATCGTAGCAGAAATTACAATCCTTTTTATCACAATAAAGGAGGTCCGATGACATGCTCTCCATTGTATTCCATCGATCCAGCGATACCAGTGTTTGAAAAAGCTTTCGTCGAAACAGGCCTCAGTTTCGTACCCGACTATAATGCGGAGATGAAGGTCGGGTACGGTTATTGCGACAGCAACACACGAGATGGCCGACGTTGCAGTACTTTCAAAGGCTACATATCAACGGCAACGTCGAGAAAAAATTTCTTTTTTGCTCGAAACGTTCTAGTACGTAAAGTGGTCATCGATGAAAATACTAAAACAGCAATAGGGGTCGAGGTGTCTTTATCGAATGGAAAAACTTGCGTGGTTAAAGCTCTAAATGAAGTAATACTGTCATTAGGGACAATTGTTACGCCTCAGATACTAATGTTATCCGGAATAGGTCCGAAAGCTCATTTAGAATCATTTAAAATTCCAGTGTTGGCTGATTTGCCAGTAGGTTTAAATTACCACGACCATGCCGGTTTTATGGGTCTCATTGCTACTGACAATTTACACCGTTCGGAAGAAGAAATAAAAAAAACATCGGATAAAATCAACCAAGACATGCTGCACTTCGTAGATGAAAATTTACCAACTTTGGGAATGACCAATTTGATGGCATTTATTAATACTCGAAACGATGGGGATCCGAATCACGACCTTCAAATTATATGGATGCGATTACCATATAAATCATTTTTACAAACAGATAACAAAAGAAATGTATTATATAATTGTTTCGGGTTTTCGAACGAAACCTCTAATTTATTCACTGAATGGAATAACAAAGCTGATACCATATTTCCTATGCTGGTCGTGAGCAAAGGAAATTCCAGGGGAAGTGTTCAATTAAAATCCAACAATCCGGAAGATCCTCCGAAAATCATCCCAAATATTTTAGGTAGTCAAGAAGATGTAGATAAATTACTTCGAGGAGTACGATACATGCAAAAGGTATTCAAAACCAAACCAGTCACTGATGCTCGTATAGAATTGCAATTTATAAATTACAAAGCTTGCCAGCAATATCAACAGGATAGCGATGATTATTGGAAATGCGCCTTTAATCATATTATTACCGGATTTTATCATCCGGTTGGTAGCGTCAAAATGGGCGCCAAATGCGACACTTCGGCGGTATTAGATCCTCGACTGAATGTGAAAAATATACAAAAATTACGAGTTTGTGATGCCAGTGTAATGCCACACATTGTTTCCGTTAATACGAATCCAACCGTAATCATGATCGCCGAAAACGCTGCTGATATGATTAAACAAGATTATAGAAAATTTCACGTGTAACGTGATTTTCCTTCCCTTCCATGATTAGAAACAAAAATTTTACGTATTTTTCCAGATCTCAAAAGTAAATTATTCAAAATTTTATAAAAATGAAATAAATTTGTGATGATTGTATGTACCATATTTTTTAACCAATATTAATAATTAACGACGATGTTTCTTTACGCGTTTTTTTCTACGGTTTTAGCAGCGGATTTTCTCCCAACAGGGAAATCATAGGAAACTAATATTTAACCATCTATATAAATGCTTTACATGCTCTCCAGTTTAGAAACCTCGAAACATGGGCAAAAGTTCAACACTACCGGAAAAAAAACACCTACCACGCCAATGGAAAGTGGAGACCAACACTCATTAGAAAACGGAATTCAAAGAAAGAAAAATTATAGGCAAAAAATAGAAAAAAATTTATAATTACCTGAACAGGGTGATACACGTTAACATAATTTAGTTTACTAATCGAAAAATTTGTTCAATGATACCAACATGCATACATAACCCATAGCACTTGCCGTTTTAATTAAAATTTGGAAATAAACGCAATGAAAAATACCCCCTTCAATTTAATGAAACGCAACTTGTTTCACTGATATCGATACTTCAAGCTTGGTTGCCGAGATGGCGCCTATTTTTGGTTTACAAATCGATTTTTGCAAGAAGGAGAGGCGTGGGCGAAAAGTGAATGCTATATTCGTGATCAGCGACGTTGAATTAGTCGAAAACTATAGAAATATTGCATTTTGGAAAATTATGAAAATTGACGTTGTCATTGGAAAAGGTATTTTCTAGAAACTGGAGCCACCTAAGTCAACCCCGAAAGCAGCAATGAATTCCTCATGTCCTAATGACCCCTCCACACCATTTTATTTGTCCATACCAAACAATTTTTTTTTTCGAAACATGAGATAATGGCAATCATTTTGGAATTTTTGATTTTTTTTTTCTACTTCGAAAAAATCGAGTTGAAACAGTATTTCGGCTAAATCGAGGTCACTGATCAAGTGATCACGAATCCGGTATCAGGGTTTGATGGGTCAAGCTTAATTGCCGAGATAGAACCTATTTCTGCTTTAAAAAACAACTTTCACGAGACGGAGAGGTTGAAGTATGAAAACCACATTCGAGATCAACGACCTGGAATTAGCTAGAAAATCTAAAATGATTTTTCCTAATTTTCCAAAGAAGTTGAAACATGAATTCGGTGGGTATCGAAAATCCCAATTTCCTAGATTGAATGATACCAAGTGAAACTATAAAACATAGGATATGCTTTTGCTCTTCGCATTTTTCAAGTTCATAAAATCGTGATACTTGAAATTTTCTTAAAATTTTTCAAGCCCAAAAAGTCATTAAATTTTCAAGTTCAAAAAAGTCAGACAAAATATTTTGAAGTCATTGTAACGAATTTTTTCGTAATGGAATTTTTTTGAAAAATTTTCAAAATTCAATTCCAAGTACAAAAAATTAGTAGAAATCTGAAAATTTTTCCAAATTTAAAAAAGTCCGGCAAAATGTCTAAAAGTCTGCCTTAGGTAAACAGCTGTCTGACAAAATGTTTGATTTGAACTTTCTTGAAATTTTCCAAGTCAAAAATTAATTTGTGTTCTTAAAAATTTTCCAAGTCTAAGAAAGGCTGGCAAAACGTCTGAAAGTCAATTCTCCATGTTCGAAATATCTAAATTGTTTGTCTGACAAAATGTCTAAAAGTCAGTATCATCTCTGAAATTTTCTCCGTTCAAAAAGTCAATGGAAATCTGAAAATTTTTCTCAGTCCAAAAAAGTCTGACAAAATGTGTAAAAGTCATCGTCAAGGAATTTCGTGACGGAATTTATGGACAAGAAAAATCGA
>FIZU01007695.1:0-28707 GCA_900064475.1 Pseudococcus longispinus
AAAAGTCAAATTTTGAAGCAGTCTAAATTTTTCCAAGTTCAAAAGTCAACTGACCACTTCATAAAATTTTTCAAAATCGAAAAAGTCAAAATTTCTGAAATTTTTCAAGTCCAAAAAATCGTTTGAAATCTGAAAATTTTTCGAGTCCAGAATATCTAAAATAGTCTGACAAAATGTCTGAAAGTCAGCATTAGATATCTCTGAAATTTTCCCAGTCCAAAAAATAAATTCATTATTTATGAGTTTTAATGAAATTTAATCTTGTTTAGGAGAAAAATTGAAAATGAATTTTTTTTTTCTAATTCAGATTTCATTTTCAAAAGAAAATGGGCGATCAATTTACTCTAGTCATCATCAGAAATTGTTACAGTTAATTTTTCTGACTTTAGGTTCGTTTCCTAGAAAACAAAATTATCAACTTTTTTGTTTTTTCAATAAATAGACCTACAATGTCAATTTTCTTATTTTTTCACTTCTTTATTTATTGATATTCGATGGAAAATCTTGAAATCGTATTATTATCATTTTTCCTTCACATTTTAAGGAACCAATTTTCAAAAAATTCATTTATTTACCAAATCATTTTTGGTTACATCCCCCCCCTCCCCCCCATTTCATAACATCTCTATCGTTACTTCTTTCATTTGATTTCTGGTTGTAAACGTAATATTCAAAATTTTTTGGAAAATCAGGATTTTTTTCTTGTTTTCTTTTAGCTGGATTGATACCTACTACCTATCTAAATTTTTTGAAATTAGTAAAAAGAAGAAGAATCAATTTTATCATTTAAAATTTCTCGTGAAAATTGCAAAGTTCGACACGATTATGATTTTTTTTTAAATTTTCTTGTGACGAAAACAATTGAAATGGAAACGGACGAAAGGAAATAAAAATAATTTTGATAGAATGAAAATTAATATAGAAAATGAAAATTCTCAATATTTAATTGATAAAAATGTGTTACTTTAGGTAAATATAACAATGATTTTGGTCCACTATGTCCTACTTCCTCTCAAAACGAGTAAAAAAAAGAGGGAAAAAAGTAATGTTTGGCACTTGACCATTTTTTTGACGTAAAAAACGTTGACTTCAAAAATCTGGCAAACCAGGCCTTTTAGAAAAGATGATTCACTCTTCAAGCGGACATATTGGTACATGGATATGTCTTTTTGAAATTCATAATTTTTCAAACGCTCAACAAAAATTCCTGGCCGTTTTCATATAACCTATGAAACTATAAGACATACTCGTAGGATGTGCTTTTGCTCATTGAATTTTTCAAATCCACAAAATCGTGATGTTTGAAATTTTCTCAAAATTTTCCTAGTCCAAAAAGTCATTTGAATTTTGAAAAATTTTTCAAGTCCAAAAAAGTGTGACAAAATATCCAAAAGTGATCGTAATGGATTTTTGTGATTGAATTTTCTATTGGATTTGTTTTGAAAAATTTTCAAAATCCAATTCCAAGCACAAAAAGTCAGTACAAATCTGAAAAATTTTCCAAATTCAAAAAAAATCCGACAAAATGTCTAAAAGTCAACCTTAGGTGAAAATCTGGCTGACAAAATGTCTGATTAAAATTTTCTTAAAAATTTTCAAATCCATAAAATTGAAATTTTTCGAGTTCAAAAATTATAATTTTATTTATTTAAAATTTTCCAAATTCAAAAGAGTCTAACAAAATGTCTGAAAATCAGCGTAATATCTGAAATTTTCTAAATCAAAGAAGTCTGCCTGACAAAATATCAGAAAATTGCCCTAATTTCTAAAATTTTCTTAATTCAAAAAGTCTCTATTATTTGTTTGACAAAATGTTTGAAATTCAGCATTATCTCTGAAATTTTCAAATTCCACAAACTCAATAAAAATCTGAAAATTTTTCAAAGTCCAAAAAAGTCAGGCAAAAAGTCTAGAACTCAATTTTTCAAGTTGAAAAAGTACATATATACCCAACGTATGTCTAAAAGTCAGCATGCTGAAAAGTCTCACAAAATATCTAAAAATCACTGTTAAATGAAAAACTATCTGACACTATAACTGATTTGAACTTTCTTGAAATTTTTCTAGTCCATAAAATTGGAATTTTCCAACTTCAAAAATTAATTCGAGTTTTTAAATATTTTCCAAGTTTAAAAAATTCTGACAAAATGTCTGAAAGTTAATTTTTCAAGTTTAAAAAAATTTAAATTGTTTGTCTGACAAAATGTTTAAAAGTCATCATTATCTCTGAAATTTTTCCAAGTTCAAAAAATCAATGAAAATCGAAAAAATTTTCCAAGTCCAAAAAAGTCTAACAAAATGTCTAAAAGTCATCGCTAAGGAATTTTGCGACGGAATTTATGGGCGAAAAATGGACAAAATTTTCAAATTGGTCCTCAGCCATAAGACCTATCCATGTCAAAAAAGCATTCAACCCTGAAATTTCAACATATTTTCAATTTTAATCTCGAAGCCATTTTTTTAGGCTGTTTTTTTGACAAAAAAGGTACCCCAATTAGGTGAAAAAGTAGCTTTAGCAACTTTAGCTTGCGAATAGCGACAAATAGTAACTTCATATGGAAAAAGTAACCGCGTTTCGATGCCTGCTAATGAAGAAATTTCTCTCCGATGCAGTTTTCCAAATATGAAATAACCAAGTTATCCGAATATTTCTACTGGAAAGCAGCGAGAAGATGAAAACAGCCAGATTATATGTACAGCACATGGGAGCGGTTTGTGTATTCGTCGTGCGGAACATGCCGAGAAATTTTCTATATGTCTTACACACGTTAAAGATAAGTCGAGGATTTATATCTATCGTCGCCGGGAAATGAAATCCTCCCCTCGTATCGTCGTTGGATTAACCGTATTTCCTTTAATCCTGGCTCATGTCGCATTTTGTAACGAATGAATCACGTTTGTTGTATGTATTTAACAATGGTTGTGTTTTCTTCAAATTCAGTGGATGGTAATAATGGTTTTAAGCTTACGTGGGTTCGGCATTTTTTTTGGGCGTTTTGTTTCCAACAAAATACCAAAGTTAGATATATTTCGAACGTGTTAAAAATTCGGTCTCGTATATATTTTTTTCAACTGGATGGGATGTCTTTTGATGTACCCGAGTGTAATTTTCTGTATAAAACTGCGAATTGCGAAAAGTTTAATCCGTGTAAAAAAACACATTGATCGTGTAACCGTATCGTGCTCGTATATACGATGCTTTTATATACGAGTATATACACCAACATCCAAAGAATAATCCGAAATACGACTCGATATACGCGAATATTTGGTAAAAGAAAAATTTAAGCACCACTGACATTTTAAACACCAACTAATCCTTACTAATGCGAAGGGCTAGGAAGCCAGACGACACTATTAGCAGCTTTAAGCGGAGCGATATTAGCGTAACGGTCTGGCTTTTAATCCGTTGAAGCGGATGATAAGCGGATAAAGTTGAAGATTATGCGACCAATATTTCTTTGGACGCACGTTAACCAGTATAACAGGAAACGGATTAGTATTAAGTGGTTCGGCTCCCTGTTTTCTAATTTTAAAATTGTTTTGCTTTTCGCGTCGTCGTTGTGTATTTTTTGTATACTTATATGGAATTTACGACGACGACGAGAAATATACGTACGCCATCGTGTACTCGTATCAGCACTATTTTGTACGCAGGATTTAAAATTACGATGGTATTTGTTTTTCGGACATGAAAAGGGGATGAATGGGCAGGTCAATCGATTTTTTCGTGCTGAGAGAGGATTTTTTTTTAGGGGTGTTTGGGTGAAGCAGAGGATTCGTGGTCAATAGGAGGCGGTTTTTGAGCAATTCTGAGAGGTGAGAGGAAAATTGAATGATTGGAATTTTGATAATTGAAAATTTTCATCTGGTGAGGGGGGAGGGGTCCGGTGGGGTAGATTTTTAGCATCGATAGCCAAATTTTCGAAAAAACGTCACGAAAATCCCTCACACTGACTTTGAGACATTTTGGTCAGACTTTTTGGATTTGGAAAAATTTTTCCGAAGTCCAAAATACTCAACTCTTGAAAATGAGCAAAAAAAAATCAAAGTTGCTCGATTTTGCTGAAATTGCAGTATACGAGAGATATCGACTCAAAACAAGCCCAGACATGATTTCTAGGCCCCTATAGGTCATCTTGAAGAGGTTGTAGGTTACCAAAATGGCGTCATTTGGGTATTTCTGGAAAAAAGGAGAAAAATGCCTGAACTTGGTCCAAACGCTGGTTGATGGTCTATTTTGGTGTCATTCCTGATATATTTCAAGAAAAAAAAATTTCGACAAGAAATGACACACTTAAGATGGAAAAATGGGTTTTTTGCATTTTTGATGATGACGCACTACGATATCAAGTCCTACAAAAATATGAGGTTGTACATCTAGACTAAATACACAATATATATTTTTTTCAGAATTGCATCTCTGAAAAGGGTTACCAAAATGGCCCTCAGAAAGTTTAAAATCTCCATTTGACCTTGAAAAAGTGCTCGAAATTTTTTTCAAAAAATTTTAAAAATCACCCTTGATACTGACTACCAACCGTGCAAGTTTAAAAAAATTCGGTTGAAAACTGCTAAAAATAGAAATTTTTAACGAAAAAATTCACATTTAACCCCCCAGAAGGGGCAAGGGTTGAAATATCGAGCTAAAAATTTTGTCACGAAAGTTCTAGACTATAAGGACCAACTTCCACTGTAAAATTTAAAATTCGGTGGTCAGGGCCAAATCACCCCTGTATAAATCCGGCTATGCTCTTTCGTAATATTCCTTGGTAATTTCAATAAAAAATCTCGAAATGATTGATTCGTGAAATTTACGATTTTTTCATCAATTTTCATGTTTTGTTAAAAAAATTTTATTTCCTTCCCTTCGTTTCCTTTTCAATTCTTTTCGTCTCGAGGAAATTTTCAGTTTAAGTCATAATCATAAAATTTTCAATTTTCATGATAAATTTAAGAAATTGATAACATTTCTTCTTCTTTTTCCCATTTCAAAAAATTAGGTACCTTGCTACTTAAACACTTTGAACTTTTTGGACTTAGAAAATTTCAGAGATCACGCTGATTATTAGATATTTTGTCAGACTTTTTTCGAATTGGAAAAATTTTCAGATTTCTACCAATTTTTTGGACATTGAATAGGTATTTCAAAAAAAATTTATACGCCGATTTTTGAAGATGATTAGATGACCAATTGAGATATTTAAAAAAGATTTTAATTCAAAAGTTTTAGGAGATGTACTTATCTAATAAAATTCTGTAAAACTATAAAAAAAAATTGAATAAGTAGGTTGATATATAAACGATTGGAAAATGAAACAAAGAGCAAAAGCATATCCCATGTTTTTTACATTCGTGGGAACTGGTCACTGGGTAGTATGAAAATAGTGAGTAGGCTATTCAAAGTTTTTGGACTGGGAAAATTTCAGGGATCACTCTGACTTTCAGATACTTTTTCAGAGATTTTTGGACTTGGAAAATTTTCAAATTTTTATTCACTTTTTGGACTTGGGAAATTTCTGAGATCGCGCTGACTTAATTTCAGACATTTTGTCAAACTATATTGGACCTGAAAAATTTTTCAGGTTTCAAACGATTTTTTGGGCTTGGAAAATTTCAGAAATTTTGACTTTTCCGATTTTGAAAAATTTTATCAAGTGTTAGTTGACTTTTGAACTTGGAAAAATTTAGATTGTTTAAAAATCTGACTGTTAAGCATTTCACGAGACATCAATTTCACATAAAATTTCATATTTTTTCTGCCCAAAATTGAATCAGTTGAATCAGTAGCGTATTGAGAAGGTTTCAAGAGGTGAGGACTCCTCTGGACGTCTCAAATATGGAAAAAATTATGAAATGTAACTTTTTGAATTCCTTTTTCTACAAAAAATGTTTACTTTCGCTTCGCTCAGGTTGATTAAATTCACTTGTTTTAACAAAATAAAAACTATTTTTCAAAATTTTACTTAAAATCGCCTTTTTACTCATTCCCTCCCCTTCCCATAAATATTTGTTCGACGACTCTACTGTCTAAATTATTTTTTTGGCCAATTTAGCTTAAAAAATTTGAAGTAGATTTGGAAACTTTCATGACTGTGTACCACCTACCTAGTTCGCATTTCAGTTGCTCAAAAAATAAAATTGAATTCGTCATTTTTGGGGAAGTCGTCTTCTGAAAATTTTGTAAAAAGTGATGATTTTTGAAAAAAAAAATTCGGTAGACACCATGAAATAGAAACAGAAAAGAAAATTTTGAAAAAAATGGTAGAGGGGAGAGGCCTGTAAGTCATTATTTAAGACTTGATTCAAAAATTTTGGTTATTTTTTTCAAATCTCGCTCCGATGCATGCATTATGATTTTTTATCAATTACTCAACCGACGTATCAAAGACAACTCTCAAGAGTCCGGTCCGGGCATCACAGATACGAGTAAAAACCGTTACAAACTATATCCTCTGCTGAGCTATGCGTAGGTATAGTTGTGAAAATACCTATAGCACAATTTTAACGAATTGTCTTCGCGTATAAGTACGTAGGTACCTATGTTTATTAAATCCTGTGTACGTTGCGAGCCAAGGGGACGGGTCCTCTTCTTTATTTAGTCTTATCGTCACGGTCTGTCGCCTGAGGAACTCCGCCGACTGTAACATACCGGATGGACCCGATGATTTTTATAACCACCTTGTCTCGAAATTCCCTTCAGCTCCGGATCTTAGATCACACACTTCTTCCGGTACTCTACAATTCGACGAGTCGTCGTAGGCGATCCGACATTATGTAGATATTTTTCACCTATATTAGAACCTCGTCCTCGTTCAATCTCATGTATCTACATCGATCGAGTCCATTTTCAAAATACCTTCTCGTACAGATAAAGGTATTAGCACATAAAAAAGAATACAAAAAAATCGTTATCTGGATTTTTTCGACTTTGCTGCTATTTTTTTTCGCCAAGGTATTCTTTTGTTGGTTTTTTCGCATAAAAAGAAATCCAACATCGAAAGTTTTCCAACCGGCGTCTCGTGTACTCGTCCTGTCTGCCAGATTAAACGAACAAGTGTCTTGATAATATGTAGAGTGAAATAGGTATACGGCGACTTCATCAGCACCCCACACGACATGACTGCCTCGCTCGCACCGTTTGCATTATAATACCAGAGACACCAGTGTTTATTGTGTAGTCGAGTTGTATACAAGACAGAAGTAACAGCGATACATTGATGACGCCGGACTATTGAAAATCACAATTAAAAGGTCATAGACACTTGGAATGCAACTCGTAAAAGCATCGGATATACGTTTTGACGATCGATGCGTTTTTTTTCGTGCATAAATTAATTCGGTGTTTGGAACGAGGTCGTAGGGTTTGAGTTTCGAAGATCAATTTCATTTTTTTTATATCTTTGAAATTGATAAATAGTCGAATTCAAAAAAAAAAAGAAATTAGAATAAAAATAATGTGATTTTTATTGATAAGGCTGTGCATGGAGAATATGATTTAAACATTGATTGAAATGCTTGAGAGAAATTTTTGGTTGAGCTCGAAGACTGTTGTTCTGTAAGAAGATAGATAAGACGTATAAACGATATGAACCCTATTTTTATGAGTCATTCGGTCCCAGGAAGATAGAATTGATAAATTATTTGAATTAAATTGAAAAATTTTGAAAATTCGAAATTTTTTTGATGAAATTTTATCGAAAATGGCCCTAGCTTAGATATTGTCACCCATAAAGTGAACTGATACCTACCTACTTATTTTTCACTTTGGTCTTCGCTTTCTAGTCTTTTGAATTAGAATTTTCTAAAACAAAAAAAAATGTTCGGAAGTCAAAAATCAATCATGCGACAATAGAAGAGTATTTTCTATTCCTCTATTAACTACTTCATCAAATTTTTTTGAATTTTTTTAAATTATTTTTATTCATCGCGAATTATTATTTGTAGATTCGTCAGCACAGAAAATGGCCTAATTAAAAATACCAAAATCAAACGCCAACTAACAATTTAATACTTGTGAATCATTATGTTTTTTTGGAAACCGAAAAATAACCCGATAGGTATTTTTAATTAAAGGTACACTCATGAAATTTCAAAAATTAAAGCTCAATTGTTGATTCAGATTTGAAATTAAATTCGTGATTAAAATTTGTGCTTGTAATAGGATTTAAGCAGAAAAAAATTATAAATAATTTGGAATATTTTTTAATCAGCTGACTAATGTACCTGATAGATCGGTTAGCCTTTGATTACAATTCGCATCGGAAGGTATTGGTCATAAATGAGATCTGGTGTTATCAGTTGACAATTTTCTGTAATTAAAATAACTCATCTCCGGAAATGATAATCGTTTTTTGAATTTAAATTAATATGTATAATCTAATTATGAAAAATCACGTACAATTTTTTTGAATAATCATAATTCCCTTACTCGATGCCTCTATGCCTAGATTTTTTTCAAATTGAAAACCTCGAACCGACGGTTTAGCAAACAAACATTTGAAGAATATTCAGCGCCGGATTCTGAGCAGGGTCTAGGGCTTCGCTTCGCTCCAGCTCAATAAATACGAGTATCTTTCTTTTGATAAAATAATGGATATTTTTAAAAATTTTGCATGAAATCATTTTTAAAAAAAACAAACTTCGTTTTCTGAAATGAAACTTATAAAAAATTGTCTCCGTTTACTACGATGTATCAAAATAAACTTCCTGGGTTGATATTACTATCCTCAGAAGTTGATATGGTTCGACGTTTGAATTTTTGACGACTTCACTGAAAGGTACGCAGCAAAAAAAATTACATGTTTCGTTAGAAAAGGGCCTCTACCATTTTCGGGCCCAAGGTACCATTCTTATGTTCAAGATCTTGCAATCAAGATTATTTCTGATCTACTTAATTCGGATTTAATTAGATTCAAGCAGACTTGAATTGATCCTAGTGGATTGAGACATCAGTAGATATCAAAGATCAATTCTTTTTTTAAATAGATAAATTTTATTTTTTCATGGAAAGCCACTTAACTAACAGAAAATTTTGGAGAAGAAGGCCATCCAAAATCGTCTTAAGGGGACGAGCAGGAGGGGGTTTTGAGAGTAGAAACATCCATATTTCTGCACATAGATTGGATATGCATGGGTTTGATATCATTTCCATATAATTTGACCCTCCCAAACTCGAATCCGTCATTACTTTCCCGATTGAAAGCAGAGAAGTGGCACAATCGTAAAATTTGTATCACAGAAGATGGCGATTTTCGTAAAAATTCATGCGTCTAAATAGATAAATTCCAATCTTCTAAGAAGAATAGCTTCTCACCATTGAAAATTAGGAAAAAAATTGTAGAACAAAAAATTATAAATTTTTAATTCTCTACAACTTTTGTTTCAACTTTTTTGTCGTATCTTGATTTTTTACTGCAACGTGATTTTTTTTGGGGACACCCATGTGAAAAAATTTGCTAAATTGGCGATACAAAAAAAAGTTTTAAGCAAAAGTTGCAGAACGTTGAAAATCAGTAATTTTTTATTCTATAATTTTTTATTCTATAATTTTTTTTCTATCTTGAAGTGAGGAAGAGTTATTCTTCTGAAAATGAAAATATTCTGTCAATTTATGCAGAAATCGGTCACTATAAGTTATGCGCATTCTATAATTGTGAGAATTCCTTACTTGCTATCTGGAAACTAACTTCGAATTTGAGTTCAGGAGGTTCGAATTAGGTTTAGTAAAGGTTTTATACCACAATCTGTGGAAGGTATAAGGGTTAGGGAATGAGAAACAGTGATTTAATGTTAATTTAAGCAAAAATTGAGCCTTTTTTGCTGAGCAAATTCGACAATTGTGAGAATTCACTACTTGCTATCTGAAAACTAACTTCGGATTTGAATTCGGGAGGTTCGAATTCAGTTTAGTAAAGGTTTTATACCCCAACCGGTTAAAGGTATTAGAGTGTAGGAGTATATTGACAAGTAATACCGCAGCGAAGAAATTTTTGTTTTGTACCCAAATGTAATACCGTAAAGTAGAAACTAGTTCGACAGTCAACTCGACGCAAACACCCCGCACCTGACGCGTCATCATAAAAACCTCGTTAAATCTTTCTCGCGACCACTATTGGCTACTAATTATTTTATGCTTTCATACATATAAATATAAGTTGTTTTACTCAAAACACAGGCATTACACACCATCTCAGCTACGGGTTAGTTCTTTGGTCAAAGCTTCGGTTAGTGCGAACGCAATCCGATTGATATCTCGGAATTGCGATTCTTCGCGCCCAACCTCAGTCTCGGTGTCTGTGCGAACTTCGTGCCACACCTCAAGCAGTGCGGACCATACGCGCCCTCCGACTTGGAAGTGCGATTCTCCGCGCCAGCAATGTAGGATAGGCTACGTCAGCCCCCCCACCCCCAATACCTACAAGAGTTAGGGAATGAGAAATTGCGATTTAATGCCAATTGAAGCAAAAATTGAGCATTTTAACCTGAGAAAATTTCACAATTGTGAGAATCCCCTACTTGCTATCAGAAAACTAACTTCAAATCTGAATTTGGGAGGTTCGAATTAGGTTTAGTAAAGGTTTTATACCCCAACCGGTTAAAGGTATAAGAGTTAGGAAATGAGAAACCACGATTTAATGCCAATTTAAGCTAAAATTGAGCATTTTACGCTAAACAAATTCGATAATTGCGAGAATTCCCTACTTGCTATCTGAAAACTAACTTCGGATTTGAATTCGGGAGGTTCGAATTAGATTTAGTAAAGGTTTTATACCCCAACTGGTTAAAGGTATAAGAGTTAGGAAATGAGAAACCGCGATTTAATGCCAATTTAAGCAAAAATTAAGCATTAATTCTCTACTTCCTATCTGGGAACTACCTTCGAATTCGAGTTCAGGAGGTTCGAATTGCGATGAAAAGTTGTTTCTTGACTCAATTGGTCACGCTTACAGGGGGTCAAAAAAATGAAAAATTGTGATTTTACCCCTGTTTTTACAAAAATTGACCATTTTCTGCGACACAATTTCACGATTGTGCCACTTCTTTGCTTCCAATCGGAAAAGTAATGACGGATTCGAGTTCAGGAGGGTCAAATCATAGGGAAATGATACCAAACATACCCCTACCCCTTTACGTGCAGAAATAGGGGCGTTTCCACTCCTAAACCCTCATCTTGCTCGTCTCAAAAGTCAATTTTTGATCTCCCTCTTTTCCTAAAATTTTCTTTTAAGACCACATGTCAGCTCTTTTTCCAAAAAAGATGTATACGCTGTTTCTTTCGTGCTAACCTCTTTCTTAGACTATTTATATTTGCACATAATTAAACCCAAATCGTACCTTAAAATCAACCTTCCATTTCGTCTAATTCAAAACAACTCGTTTCATCACACTTCGATGATAAATTCGAATCAAATTTGAAGTAAAAATAACACCATTACATGACACATCAAAACAACGTCGCGTACTCGACTCGACAATCCAATTGAAATACAACAAAAATTACATTCGCCAACAAAATCACATCATAAGTAATATTTCGCGCGTCGTAAAACAAACACCTTAGATACAATTTGAAAAGCTTTGTTTAAACTGCGTAACCGGGCACAGTTCTAGACATACAGGAATCTGAACAACGAAAAAGAAAAAACAATAATCGTTATTTCGTACTTAATTTTACACTCTATAATTTTACCTCGCTTTGTTTAACACCATACATAGTAGTCGCACTTCGAAAAATGCAAGAAAATCAACGATAATCGCTCGTCTTGTCTGTGTTTTTTCACGGCTAGGCTAAATATGAATGCGGAGTTTATTACGCATTGTCAAAGATGATAAACCTTTGTTATCTGTACACACAAATGGCTACCTGTTGGCTTTTTTGTTTCGTTCAATTTAACCATGTCTTGTATAAAACTGCTGCTTGTAGATTGCCTGTCAGTGCACATGAGTGTTCGACATGTCAACCAAAATAATTATCGTCGAGATTACGATGAGAACGTGTTTACAATGCGAAAATGTATCTAATTGGTGCCGAGTCGAGTAGTCGAGTCGCCTGCTTGTGGGCAATACACGTTTACAAGTATATTTTGTAGCTTTGTTGAGAGGAAGAAGACCATTGCGGGACACCTATTGCAGAATTTCCCTTCCACTTGCGTTCATAAAAGATGAGAAAGTGTCACAATATGAAAAAAATACGAGTAAAACGTTCTGTATGGCATCAAGTATGAGTACTCCTTTGAATCCAGGCACAATCGGTGGGCATTAGCTTGCGGTATATAAACAGGGATGGCAACTCATCGTATAATCGCTGCCTGGCCTGGGTTTTCGCGCCTATCTCTGGCACTACGAGGTATAAAATATCCGTCATTTTCTATCATTTCCGCGTAACAGTGCGTAGTTAAAATTCTTTCAATCTATATTGCCCAATCAAATTATCCGCAGCATTGTTCAATATTAATAGCATCATTATGTTGGTTCGTGATTTATTCTTCTTCTTCCGCTGTTACCGTTTTTATACCTCTCTTCATCTTACGCTGAAGCTGATGCTGGTCTGGTCGCCTTATCAGCAGCACAGTTACTATACATTACTTAAATTCGATACGCCTTTTATGCTGCTAAAAGAAGAAAAAAACCGAACTCGGTTCTCTCTTTATCTGCGAGGTATTTCACATAGTTTACCAACATGGATATTGTAGGAGTCCGGTTGATATTGAACGTTGTCAAATTGATTTGATTATTGTTACGTGAACTAGAACTGGTTTCCAGTGTATCTTCGTAGCTTCACCCTTACCCTGCCACGACGTATAGGTATCTTCTTTCTATAGAGGATAATTAAATCGATTTCGATGGTATTTTTATATGTGTACTCGTAAGATTCGATGTGGCTTATGAATGACTTTTTTTTTTTGGTCAAGAATTTAACCGGTTTTTTGATGAATTTTTAAATATCATTTTTTTTGGTTCGAGTGATTTCTGAGAATATCGATGGATGGGGTTTTATGGGGAAGTATAGGCGGTTTGGCAGTTTTGTAGACTAATCGCTTAGCTTACGTTGCGTGCGAATTTTTCCAATTTTTTTCCAATTTTTAGTGAATTTTAATTTTTTTAATTTAAAGCAAAAATATATTTTATGACTTTTAATACTTTGCAGTTGGACTTTCGAAAAATATTATAAAGTAAGAGTAGGTAGTTACGAATTTTTTAATTTCTACGAATTTTTTAATTTCTATGAAAATATCATTACCTACCCATTTTCAAGGTTTTATTAGATTTAAATTCAATTTTGGATTTCAGGATATTCTATTCGTTAGTCATTACCAATTTTGATTCTACAAATACTTATTGCGCACAGTATAATTTTATTCATGGAATTGACGATTGACAATTTTTTATCTGTATCATCAGATTTATCTTTACATTTCCTTTTGAAATTTTATGCCCTATCAATTTTCGAAAAATAGTAGGTAGATACCTACAATTTTAGGAATATTTTTATTTCTATGGAAATATTTTGATAACGATTATCGATTAATTTTCCATGGAAATTCTCGTATTGTTAAAGAAATGAAAATGCGGGCATATTTTGAGCTGAGTTTTGTAAAATGATGAAAATCAACTTAAGAAATAAGATTTTCAATAATGCTTCAAGATTATTGGTTCATTTCACGTTGCCTCACAAGGTTCTTTTCTCCCCCCTTCACTCCTAAAAAGCAGTTTGGCGTCATGAAAAGTGTGTTTTTTGTGACTCAACTGAATTAAGTAATAATTACCCTTTGTTTTTGGGATGGAATTCTGTTTATAATTTAGAAGGAAGACGGGTTTGAAAAATTTTCTGGAGAAAAACGTTAATTTGGAGAGGATGATTAATAGATTTTTCTGATTTTGACTTTTTTTTGGGGGGGGGGGTGTTGCAAAAATTATAGATCATAAGGATGATTTTTTGATCATTTATTATCAAAATTCCAAATATCAAGGTACAATATATTTCACTTTTGATTTATTTCTTCAGACTATTTCTATGATGTTTTTTACCAATTTTTACGATGTCTTCTACGATTTTCATGATTTTTGGTCCATTGTTACTGTATTGTTACTGATTTTTGAAAACATTTCGACAATTAAAATAACTTTTACGACCATCGAAAGTTCAAAACATCATGAGAATTAAGGAGGCAGAAGAATGGTAAAGTTTTTGATGATAATTGTATATCTTCTTGAAATATTGCTTTTTCAAAGTTCAAATGAATAATTTAATCGACTTTTGATATTATTATACCTAATTATTTAACAAATATCCTTTTTTATTTCTTTTGTTGCAGGTGAGTAAAGAATTTATGTCCTATATTGAATTGCATTTGAAGATGATCGCGTAAGTAAGTAGTAGTTTCTCATTTCTGGGTTATCGATCTTCATCATTTTTAAATTTTTTTTTCGTATTTTAAATGATTTTTGTGAAAATTTTTACGAAATTCTTGGCAGATTTTATGATTTTGTGGTAATTTTAACGACATTTTCACCAATTTTTATGACAATTTGAATAATTTTTTTCAAATTTTCAACCATTTTTATGATTTTTGACCGATTTTATCATACTTATTTCAAATGATTATGAAAATTTTAAGAAATTTTGACATGGATATGTAATGGTTAGGAGCCTTCCTGAAAATTTGAGCGTCCATTTTTTTTGAGCATTTTTTAAAAACCAGTTAAATATTTTGTTAACCAAATGACTTTTTGGACTTGAAAAAATTTATATTGTTTCGAAATTCGAATTTTAGATATTTTTTGTCTAACATTGTAACATTTTGTCGGGCATTATAAATTATGAAAAATTATTATTTTTTAAATTAATACCTAGGTACAAATTTTCAAAAGTCTAACAAAAAAATATAAAGTCACATAGAAAATGTACCTAAAATTTCATCAAAAACTTACAAATTTTAAAAAGACATATCTACCTATCCATGTACCAATTTTGAACAAATTCTGAGGTATTTTGCACATTTAAACGACATTTCAACAATAATTTCCGTTTATTTTCATGATTTTCAAATCATTGATAATTTGAAATATGACCTTAGAATTTAAGTTCAAAATTTCTTATTATAATTGACAATTTATGAAGTTTTCGAATCGGTGACTTCAAATTTGACTTCAGATTTTTCAATTTCGACCACCCTCCCTACTTACTATGCACTGGACCTCCACAAAATTCAAAAATTTTGAATAATAGAATTAAACTTGGCATTTTATTAACCTATACCTATCACTCCCTCTCCCCCCTCATTAAACGCTAAACGTAGAAAATTGTACCCCAAAAATTCAAAATTTTATCATTTTATCATACGATTAATGTGATTTTGAGATGAAAAATATTGTCAAATTTTCCTAGATTAATAATTAAATTTTTGACGACTCTGTGACTTAAAATTTAGGGGATTAGAAAAAAATTATTTTTATGAGTTATTTTTAAAAATTTTGACAAAATTTTGAAAAGTTGAAAAATGTTGAAAAAAAACTTTATATTTTAATTTTTTTTAAATTTTATTTCTCAAACTCTGACATTTCAGTAAAAAGTAATAAAATAATTTAGATGGGGAGGGGGTCTGTTCAAAGATTCAAAGAAATGATACACTTTTACCACTTTTTTGAAATTTTATTCAAAATAAATATTAAGTAAGTATAAATTGAGCGCCAGAACTGTATCTATCAAAGGAATTTCGAACCTAAAATTGCTAAGCATAAAAATTCATCATAATATGTGTGAAGGCAAACAGGGAGAAAAAAGACGCGAAAGAAATAATGAAAATTGAAGCCTATTCAATATGTTCGCAAAATCATTTTTCAAAAATTTGCAGAAAATTGCAGAAAATACTATGTACAAAATTTTTTTGATTGGGTACATTTTACCTCGAAAAAATGAAAAAAAAGTAGGCTTACTCCAAAAAAAAAAAAATCTAAATAGTTTGCATAATTCACAGCAGTCGAGAACCATTTTTTTTATCGAGTTGATGAATTTTTCGCCCCCTTTTATCTTCAACAAGAAGCATAACCCTATATGTATTCGAAGTATAAGATGTGTTCTGGTTTGTATCAAAATTAAATTATGAAACATTCTAAATTTTCCAAAGACCAAAAACTGATCGACCTCAAGTTCAAAAAATCGACTGTCTTCATAAAATTTTTCCAACACCAAAAAAGTTGAGAATCTTTGAAATGTTAATCCAACTCCAAAAAGTCGTCTTGGTTGCTGTGTGGTCATGTTGTGCTCACATTTTCGTCTTTTTGGCTGCATAAAAAATTTACCATTACTTTGAGGCGAAGTTAGGTAAAGTGGGCATCTTTTAATGTTTCTTTTTTCCTGGATTGAGAGTCAACTTTTCTGAAATTTTCCAAGTCCTAAAAAGTCAATTTGATCCAGTTTTACATAATGTCTGCTTGCACAATTTTTTTTTTAGAGTTAGGTAATCGAATGCCTCACACATTGCGTAAATGTCAGTGTTTTTTCAATTTTTTCAAGTCCAAACCGTCAGGTTGATCTAAAACAATTTTTATCTGACAAAATGTCTAAAAGTCAGCGTGATTTCTGAATTTTTTTCCAAGTCCCAAAAAGTTTAATTTCTGACAAAATATCTAAAAGTCAGCGTGATTTCTAAAATTTTTTCCAAATCCTAAATGTCTAATTTGTGACAAAATATCTAAAAGTTGGCATAATTTCTGAAAGGCTGCCTGACAAAACCAAGTCCAAAAAGTCTAATGTCTGACAAAATATCTAAAAGTCAGCATGATTTCTGAAAGGCTATCTGACAAAATGTCTGAAAGTCAGCGTGGTTTCTGAATTTTCTCCAATACCTAAAAGTCTAATGTCTGATGAAATATCTACGAGTCAGCATGATTTCTAATTTTTTCCAAGTCCAAAGAGTCGTTTGAAATCTGACAATTTTTTCCAAGTTCAAAAAAAGTCTGACATAATGCCTAAATGTGATCGTTGGGGAATTTGGTCAGGGAATTTCATTTCGTTTTTCACAGAATTACTCATAATAAACTCATATCCTACGCTAACAACAAAAACAAATCGAACCTCATTCCCCGTATCAATCTCTTATCGAGAAAATTTCTTTCAAATTTTTCAAACAAATTGTATCAAATAGTGCCGATAGTATTTCTATCTGCGTATCAATTTCCTCTCAAGTGAATGCATCATATTTTGTTCTATCTGTTTTGTATATCCTCATACGAGCATTGATAAGTCATATCTCTATACTTCAACTCGTTTTAATTCAAGTAGCTCTCACTCCACAGCACACACCATGATGGGATATTGAATATAAAGATGATAATTGGTGTAAAATATAGATATTGAGGACTAGATGGTGCCATGCGATATCTTATACCATATCATTACTTCCGTTTGAACTATACCATCTCATGAAAATTGTAATCTAAAGCTTGGTGTATTATCATACTGTATTATTCGTTTTGTGAGTGATATATTATGGCTTTGCTTATTTAGTTTTATGAAATGATTGGCAAAGATGATGGGATTTTATTTTCAAATTGATTAGTGCCTTCTTCCTCAATCTCGCCAATAGATTTATTTTAAAAATATCAGTACGTAAGAAAATTTCTCGTATGGTATCGCAAAATCAACTCTCTCAATGGTGAAAAAATCACCATCCAACGGTAATTTAGTTTTATTCGCGCATTAAAGTAAGAAAAAAAAAGTTAAAAAGAAAGAAAGAATAAGAAGGTTAACCGTTGACAGTTTTTCTTAAGTTAGCAGTTAGCATATCTAATGAAACAACAATCCCTAGATACAGTACCTACCATTTCGTTGGTGCCGATTTCCTAGCACCAATCTGTGCACCGCATCCTAAGGTACCTTGGTTCTACGTATCTGCCATAAACGGTGTTTTTTGCTCTTTTTTTCTTTCTTTCATTCTTCATTATTATATTAGGAAAAGACGGGAACGAGGAGAGGAGATAAAACGATGCGTTTTTCGTGGCCAATGACACGATCAATTCACGATAACGTAGAAGGGACTTGGGGGTACAGCATCGTATCTGCGGCGTTGGAAACTGGTTATGATTATAGGAGACATAGACGCACACAGAGTACGCTGTGCCCGTTTAACAATGCTGATGCTGCCTTACGATCTATTTCTTTTCATTTTCGCGGTGGCGGCGCGGCGCGTTTCCTCGCTCGCCATTTATCTACTTATTTCACCGACTAGCGAATCAATTCTATTGGCCGTAAACAGTTTTATTAAAATCATTCTATTCTTTAATCGTCTCTCCTGAGAAGGTTTTTTTTTCCTCACCTCGCACTAGCCCCGGCACTGTTAGGTTATTTTTTCTCGTTTAATATTATCGCCATCGGTGCCTCTGTGTGACAAACGACAGTAGACCGGACATTTCATCGGGATGTTCGATTGTTTATCGTAAACGGGTCGTAAATTGTCGATATTCGCGACAATTGGCGCCCGAGACTCGGATTAACCAACCGAGAAAACAGTTAGGTTTGGCAAATTCTATTCAACGTCGACCTGGTCACTTTCTTCTCATTCTTTGCTTTTTTGTATACCGAGTTCGCGACCAGATGTACAATTTATTGTATATAGACAAATCTTATATACGTATTCTTTGGTTAATTGAACGAATAAGCGTCGTTAATTTATCCTCGAGACAAATTAATTAGCAAATAAAATTTATATTCTCGTAGTACCCGGCTCCCGAAACTTCATGCTAATATAAGTAGCAACCCATCCGTCTGCTTTCATGTCATATGTTCAATTATCATCGTATATAAGTACAATGCAAGCAACCAACATTTCAATGCCAAAAAAGCCAACCCGATTTATCCGAATTAATTGGGAAATTTTCGCTATACAGTGTACGTATCTATGTATCTACATGAGACATTTTAAAATGACTGTTTAATTGCACACTGTGTTATGATTTCGATGATAGAATTTTTTTCAGATGTAGAATTTTTAAGCCTTGACATCTGATGCTTGTTTTTATTACAATTTTATTTCTGGTCGAATTTTTTAAACCTAAATTTTCGTTTCGATTTCGACTGATTAAACAGCTTAATTGGAGTCATAAAATGAGTAATTGGTTTGCAAGTGAGATGGATGCAAATGTGAAAGGCTTCGTATGAAGATGGCAATGGAGGAAGGAGCAGGGTTTGGTAGTTGATGGTGAAAGAAAGGAGGAAAAATTTTAATTGTCGGAATTTTGATTAGAAATGTATGCGAGATGTGTTGTGAATTTTCTGGAATTTGAGTTGATACGGTTGTGGAATTGTAGTGGCAAAGTCAAGGTTGCATTCGAATCAAAAGATAGGTTTATCATTTTTTCCCCCTCTGGATTAATTTTTTTTTTGACATGGATATGTTTTATGGCTGGGGGTCGATCTGAAAAGTTTGTCCATTTTTCGTGTCCATCAAATTTCGTTACGAAATTTCTCGACGATGACTTTTAGACATTTTGTCTGAATTTTTTGAATTTGGAAAAATTTTCAGATTTTCATTGACTTTTTGAACTTATAAAATTTCAGAGATAATGCTGACTTTTAGACATTTTGTGAGACAAATAATTTAGATTTTTTGGATTTGGAAAATTTTTAAGAACTCAAATTAATTTTTGAACTTGGAAAATTTAAACTTAATGGACTTGAGAATTTTCAATAAGTTCGAATCAACCATTTTGTCAGACAGCTTTTTACCCAAGACTCACTTTTGGACATTTTTTTAGACTTTTTTGAATTTGGAAAAATTTTCAGATTTATACCGACTTTTTGTGATCTGAATTGAATCTCAAAAATTTTTCAAAAAAATTCAATTGTGAAATTATTTACAAAAATCTGTTATAACCACTTTTATAGATATTTTGTCTGACTTTTTTGAACTTGGAAAATTTTTCAAAATTCTAATGGACTTGGAAAATTTTAAGAAAACTTCAAATACCTATCAACATTTCATAGATTTGAAAAATTCAACGAGCAAAAGTATAGTTTCATGGGCAGTATGGAAATGGCAAGGACTTTTTTCCTTAAATCTCACACAAAATTGCATATTTTTTCTAGCCATGGTTGAATCAGTTGAATCAGTGGCGATTTCTCTTCGATTACAAAAATTTTTATAATTTCATAAAGTCTGACAAAATGTCTAAAAGTCGAAAATGTCAGCGTTACAGACAGCTTTGTGGAAAATGTTGCTTTTTGTCAGAATTGCTATTTTTGGTTCAAAATTGTCATCAATTTATCTTCAAAATTGTCATCAGTTTATCGTCAAAATTGTCATTTAAAATTAAAGATGGTCATTTCAGTGTAAAAAAATGTTACTTCTGGTCAAAAACGGTACTTTTTGTAAAAAATACCAGTTTTGGTCAAAACTGCCATTTTTTGTTAAAATTCTCAGTTTTTTATTAACATTGCCATTTTTTTGTCAAAATCATCATTTTTGGTCATTTTTCATTTTCTAGCGCAAAAGTTAATTTTTTGTCAAAATTTTGATTTCGAAGTAGAAATTGCCATTTCAAAGTAGAAAGTGCAATTTTTGGTCAAAATCTTCGTTTTTCATCAATTTTTTTTGTCCAAATTGTGAATTTTTGATTAAAATTGTAATTTTAAGATAGAAATTGTTATTTTTGGTCCAAATCGATATTTTTCGTCAAAATTGTCAATTCAAGGTAAAAACTGTCATTCCAAGGTAAAAATTGTCATTTTTTGTCAAACCTGTCATTTTTGGTCAAAACCATCATTTTTTGTCAAAATAGTAATTTTTTGGTTCGAAATTGTCATTTTTGGTGAACCGATTTCTTTTTGATTACAAAATTTTTAATAAGTTTCATAAAGTCTGACAAAATGTCTAAAAGTTGAAAATGTCAACGTTCCAGACGGACACATTCTCAGTTTTTAGTCAAAATTGTCATTTTTTTGTCAAAATTATCATTTTTGGTCAAAATTATTATTCTTGGTCAAAATCATCGTTTTTTGTCATTTTTTATTTTCTAGTTCAAAATTTCCATTTTTTGTCAAAATTGTCAGTCCATGTCAAAATTTTTATTTTTGATCAAAAATCATCGTTTTTTGTCATTTTTCATTTTCTAGTCCAAAATTGCCATTTTTTGTCGAAATTGTCAGTCCATGTCAAAATTTTTATTCTTGGTCAAAATCATCGTTTTTTGTCATTTTTTATTTTCTAGTCCAAAATTGCCATTTTTTGTCATAATTGTGAGTCCACGTCAAAATTTTCGTTTTTTTGTCAAAATTATCATTCTTGGTCAAAATCATCGTTTTGGTCGTTTTTCATTTTCTAGTCCAAACTGTCATTTTTTGTCAAAATTGTCAATCCATGCCAAAAATGTCATTTTTTGGTCAAAATTATCATTTTAAGGTATGAAGTGTAATTTTTGGTCAAAATCTTTTTTTTATCAATTGTTTTTTTGTCCAAGGTGGAATTTTTGGTCAAAATTGTCGTTTCAAGGTAAAAGTTGTCATATTTGGTTGAACTCATCATTTTTGGTCGAAATCATCATTTTTTTGGTCAATATTGTCATTTTTTCTCAATATTGTCATTTTTTGTCAGTAGGTATTGTCATTTTTTGGTCCAAACTGTAATTTTTTGTCAAAAATGTTTTTTTTTGGATCAAACTTGTCATTTCAAAGTAAAAATTGTTATTTTGGTTAAAATCATTATTTTTGGTCAATTGTCATTTTTTTTGTCCGACTAGTGAATATTTTAGTCAAAATTGTCATTTCAACGTAAAAGTGACATTTTTGGTCATTATAGGCTTTGAAAATGTCAGCGTTATGGACCGACAGACACTTCATGGATTTTCTAGCAATAAAAGTCACCCCCTGAAAAATATTAGCGTCATGCAGATATTCGAAATTTTTATAAGTTTCATAAAGTCTGACAAAACGTTTAAAAATCACGGAAAATGTCAGCATCACGGACTGACGGACATGTCAAAATCGAAGTTTGAAGGATAAAATTTGAAAATTTTCATTGCATTCTGCTACATAAATTTCGCAACTGTGGCACTTCTCTGCTTTCAATCAGGATAATAACGACGAATTTGAGTTCAGGGAAGTAAGTCCATTATATTAAAATGATACCAAACACAACCCTACCCATTTAGGTAGAGAAATAGGGGTATTTCCACTCCAAAAAACCTCTCTTGCTCACCCTCAAATGACAATTTTTGATGTTCTCCCTTCCACAAAATTTCCATTTGGTTCATACTAACAGAAAAATCACGTATCAATTCATGTTCAAAAAAAAGAAGTATATCTTGCTTGGATTACTCTTTTCATCCAGCAGTTGAAACATAATTCGAAATAAGGGAGTAGCGATGACGATGTCCGATCCAAGGATATATCTTTATCCCTGCAGGTACAAAATCGGGTGAAAACATTCCCCATACGATTACCCACATATGTAGGTATAAGAAGAAAGACGAAAAAGAGCTGTTAAATATTCACCTATATAGATAAGTATTTAAGAGGTTCGAGATCGGGTCGACATGGAGAGAAGGGAGAATTTCTTTAAACGTTTCCAGTAGGTAAAAGAATTCACGACGATAGTTTTCTTGACTTCTTTTGTCTACCTGTCCCCGCACCAGTTAACCTGCGGGGGTTGTAAAATTGAAATTCATTATTTAGCGGCGTTTCGTTTATACAACCTCGTATTAGTGGTGGTCAATACTCGACCCATGTACACGAATTATACGCCTTATCTCTAGATACATTTTACGAACCCATTGGAAGCATTATACGCGCGTAAAACCCGTCGGGATTTCTTAACTTAGTCATCGACTGTAAGAAGGATTATAATCCTTGGAGATTGTTCGCTCGATTTAACACAGGTAAAAAGAATCCTTAAAGGTTAATTCCGACCTTTTCGTCGCACTTTCCTTTTTATTGCCCGCATTGTGCCAATGCGTGTAGCAATCGTCTCCTCGATAAAACACCAAAACAACCTGTTCTTTGTAAGGGTGTTTCCATCATCCTTCGTATACACGTTACGGATATTTTTTAGCCCTTTTCTTCCTATCTTCATTTTTGACCACGAAGAGAGAGTTGGGTTTTTTTTGTTCGATAATAGTTTTCGGTTTGAAATACAAACGTACGATTTTATGGGTCAATATGGCCTATGAAAAGAAAGGATTCCGAGAATGATTTTTAGCCCTTTAGATCCGCGTAAATTTTTTTATAACAAAGTGTCGTAAATATGTCTAATTTTTTTCAACCCTTCACCGTAACGTGACTTTTTTAAAAAAGAGTTATTTATTAAGACGAAAGGATTGTACGGTTTTTTTTCCCCTTTGCCAACAAATGCATCCGCGTTTCTCTTTAACGATACAGAATAGTGGTTTGTTGAATAGATGGTAAAGATAGACGCGAAATGATGAGATCTTGGACATGATACGTCTGTAGATTTCACCCTATTTAGCGGAGTATATAGACTTAGATGTTACGAGAATTTTGTCTGCGTTTGGAATCGAATTTTTGTACTGTCTCGTGTCGGCTTATTGTTGAAAACTTTCAAGTCTATAATGGCTTTGTACCTATTGATTCTCAATCCAATTTTAGGTATATTTTGATGTTGTTCGAGAGGTTTCTTTGCTATTGGGTTTAGATTTGCGATTTTTTTTTTACCGATGGCGACTTGGGATTGGACAAAAAAGTCGTCTGTTTGAGAGTTGATTACCGAGTCTGTAAGAATAAGTTCATATTTTCGCATGTAGCTTAATTCGTCAAGTGTAGGAAGTAGAATTTGATGTGATTCATTGGAAAATAAATCTGCGAATTGGTTTAATTACGTATGCATGCGATGTCCTTCTAAAAATAACATACGTGTATCAATTTTTACCAAGAAAATTATGCATTGCGAATTATGTGGATATAAATCACGCCTATCTATTCAATTATTCATTTGTTTTCAATCATATGGTAGAAATTTTCTCGTTTTTCCACGATTTTTCATCTCGTATAACGCAACATTCCTATAACATCTGATGATTCAATTTCCCAACTAATTTGAAAATGACATTTCATAATCAAAACCAAGTACAGGTAGTCGATAACTTTTTTAAAAAATTCGTTATTTTTACAGATAATTTTACCCATACGATTCCATTTTTTATCTAATTTTGTGTCACGTGGAAAAAAATTATTAATCTAATCTGTTGTGAAATAATACTTTATTTTGTATCATAATTACGTAGGTATCTGTAGTCGTCCACGACTCGAATTATGATTTTCTGTAATAATAACTAATCGACTAATGAAATGTTTAGTATTAATACGAGTAGGATAAAAATTGTGAGTTTAGCAAGAGAAAATAGGAGTAGATATGCACTTGGAAAACTTGTAAAAAGAAATTATATTAAATGCTTCATTTTCGAAAATATTTTAGGACGTGTCGCATGATCGAAAAAATTGTGAAAATCGTATAATTCTTGGAAATGAAAAATTGAATATGAATAAATGGGGGAAAAAAAGATGAACATTACCGAAAAAAATGATCAATTTTTGTAAAAACATGGGTAAAATCACAATTTTTTATTGTTTGAGCCTTGTGAGAGTGACTAATTGGGTCGAGAAACATGTTTTCACCATAATTCGAATCTCCTGGACCCGAATTCGAAGTTAGGTTCCAGATAGGAAGCAGGAAATTCTCGCAATTGTCGAATTTGCTCTGGGTAAAATGCTCAATTTTTGGTTAAATTGACATTAAATCGCTGTTTTTCATTTCCTAATCCTTAAACCTTCAACCGATTGGGGATATAAAACCTTTACTAAATCTAATTCGAACCTCCTGAACTCAAATTCGAAGTTAGTTTCCAGATAGCAAGTAAGGAATTCTCACAATTATAGAATGCGCATAAGTGACCGATTTCTGCTTAAATTGACAGAATATTTTCATTTTCAGAAGAATAACTCTTTCTCACTTCAAGATAGAAAAAAAATTATAGACTAAAAAATGACTGATTTTCAACGTTCTATAACTTTTATTTGGAACTTTTTTTCGTATCGCCAATTTAGCAAATTTTTTCACCCGGGTGTCCTAAAAAAAAATACGTTGTAGTAAAAAATCACGATACGACAAAAAACTTGAAACAAAAGTTATAGAGAATTAAAAATTCATTATTTTTTGTTCTACAATTTTTTTCCTATTTTGCAGTAGCGAGAAGCCATTGTTCTTAGAAGATTGAAATTTATGCTTGGTAGACGAATGAATTTTTATGAAAATTGGTTATTTTCTGCGACGCAAATTTCACGATTGTGTCAATTCTCTACGTTCAATCGAGAAAGTAATGACGGATTCGAGTTCAGGGGGGTCGAATTATATGGAAATGATACCAAATATTCTCCTACCCCTTTATGTGGAGAAATATGGGTATTTCCACGCCTAAAAACTTGGCCCTTGGCGCGTTCGAGCTCACAAGGAGGATATTTAAAAAAATTTTTGAGTCAAAATAGTCGTTCAATTCTACGAAATTTTCCATTTTTTTTCAAACCCAAGAAGTCTTAAACTCTCAAAAATTTTTCCAAGTCCAAAAACTCTTGATAAACATTTTCTTTTTAAAAACTCAGATTTGTCCAATACAACTTCTGTCAGACAAAATGTCCAAAAATTAACGTGATTTCTGAATTTTTTTTTCAAAGTCCAAAAAGTTGTTTGAAATTTCAAAAAAAAAATCAAGTTTAATGTCTGGCAAAATGTCTAAAAGTCAATCTAAAAAAAATTGTAAATCCAAAAAAATTCATTTGGTTAACAAAAAGTACATGTTTTTAAAAGTCACACAATATATATTAAAATGCTGAAAAAACGTGTTGAAAGACTGAATAAAAAAATTCAACAGTCAAATTTTGAAAAAATTTTTGAATCTAAAAAATCAGGAATTCCTGAAAATTTTCAACTCCAAAAAATCATTTGAAATTCAAAAAAAAAATCAAAGTTCAAAAAGTGAATAGAAATCTGAAAATTTTTCCAAGTCCAAAAAAGTCTGACAAAATGTCTGAAAGTCAGCAAGTTCAAAAAAATGTACCAAAATGTCTAAAAGTCCTAGTGTTATGTAAAAAACTGTTTGAAAAAATTCTGATTTGAACTTTTCTTGAAGTTTTTTGGGTCTATAAAGTTGAAATTTTTCAAGTCCAAAAAGTCCTTTGAATTCTGAACAAATTTCTAAGTCCAAAATCAAAAAAGGCAGAATTTCTGAAATTTTTAAAGTCAAAAAATCATTTGAAATATGGAAAATTTTTCAATGCCAGAAAGTCTATTATAGCCTGACAAAATGTCGGAAAGTTGGCTGAATTTCTAAAAAAATTTCAAGTCCAAAAAGTCTAAAGTGTTTGTCTAACAAAATGTCTAAAAATCAGCATGATTTTTGAAATTTTCCAAGTCCAAAAAGTGAATGGGAATCTGAAAATTTTTTCAAGTCCAAAAAAGTCCTACAGAATGTCTAAAAGTCAGCGTTTGGTGAAAAGCTGTCTGACAAAATTCTGATCTAAACTTTTCGTTGAAATTTTTCAAGTAGGTACAAAAAGTCATTTGAATTCTGAAAAATTGTTCAAGTTCAAAAGTCAATTGACCTTTAATAAAAATTTTCAAAATCAAAAAAGTTAGAATTTCTGAAATTTTTCAAGGCTAAAAAATCGTTTGAAATCTGAAAAAGTTTTCAAAGCCTGAAAGTCTGAAGCGTTTGTCTGACAAAATGTCTAAAAATCAGCATGATCTCTGAAACGTTTCAAGTTCAAAAAGTGAATGGAAATCTGAACATTTTTTCAAGTCCAAAAAAACCTGAGAGAATGTTCAAGTCACCATGTTCAAAAAAGTCTCATAAAATGTCTAAAAGCCAGCGTCACAGAATTTCGTTACGTTTTTCGCGAGTTTGGTCATCGTAAAAGCATATCCTATGCTAAAATCTAACAATCAAATTTTGAAACAAAATAGATTTTCCTAAGTCCAAAAAGTCAAGAATTATTCCCAAAAATTTCCAAGCCCAAAAGTCGTTTGAAATCTCAAAAAAAATTTCAAGTTAAAAAATTCATAGTCTTAATATCTGAAAAAAAGTCTGATTAAGTCATCGTCAGGGAATTTCTTGATTATCGTCTTTCTTCTTATACGTTCCTACTAAACCTACATATGCAAGTAGGTAATCGTATGGGGACTATTTTCACCCAATTTTATACCTGCAGGGATAAAGATATCCTCGAATCAAACACCATCACCGCTATTCCCTTATTTCAAATTATATTTTTACTTCTGGATGAACCGCAAACCGAACGAATATTTTGGGCGAGCGAACCAGCGACCATCGCTCATCGGCAACATGACCAAGCTTTAATAAAAACAATAAAAAAACCAACGCAACGTCACGTATAGAAAAACATATCAATATACTTTAATCAAGAATATTACTGGTGCTATTCTAATAATCCCTAATGAACGTTTTTTCTCTTCTGCTGCTGTCACACTATACCACACTCTTGAAGAGGCAGTAACATTCAAATGAAACTATAAAATAGGGCTTAGCTTGGGGTTAAGTGGAGTCAACTAATACTAATACACATATATGACTAGCGATGGTTAAGAGGTTGCAGAATGGAGGTCGAATATGACGTATACATTCCGGATTGGTAAATTAAGCTAATACGAGCGTATAGCTTCGAAACGAACAAAAATTTCGATTAATTAGCGCCGATAATAAGTACACTATACGATGTGCCAAGAAAATTATCGAAAAAAATCGAGCTCGGGCCAAGTCCGCAATCGTTTCACCAATTGATTCACCCCCTTTCTCTTCATAATCCTTCTCTCCGACTGTGCATTTTTTTCCTCCAAATCTCTCCGTCTCTTTTCCAGTGCAGATGTATACAGAGGATACTTATGGTATGCTATATTTGTCTGTACGCTTATTACATTGTGGAAAATTTACTTTAGCTCGACTGTCTTTAATTGTCTTAATCGCTTCTAAATAGCTTCCACGGATTAATTATCCCTATATAACCGAACCGAATGCTTTTCATTATCAAATACACAGCTCGTAGCACGATTTTAATTAAATAATAGCTAACGGGTGCCTCGTGTATGTTGATTTTTTCCCTTTCCATAACTCTTTCCTGTGTGCAGTAGGTAATTTTCACATTAATGCCAATTTTTTCGCGTTCTTTTTAAACACTTTTTTTTAAATTGTAACATACGTATATGTCTGAGTACTTCCTGGTGTAACTGCACACAGTCGTTAGTATTAATTTAACTTGAGCTTAATTTATTCTCTTCCTAGATCGTATTTGAGGTTGGACCGTTTGGGTTTGTGTACTTGGTCAAAATGTGTTATGAAAAGTAGAAATGTTGGGAAAATTCTCCCAGTATAAATTAACTCCCTTCCATAAAACAAATGCCATTCGAATTCTTTGAATTTTCATAAACATCAGTAAAAATTTCGTCAATACTTAGATTTTAAAAAATCATAAGAAGGCATCAGAAATCTTAGAAAAATTGATGAAACATTTCTAAAAATCTTGGAAAAATGTTGTAAAAGTGGTTGAAATGCCATAAAAAATGATTCCATATTTACAAATTTTTATAAAGATCAGTAAAAATATTTGGACTAATAATTGAACTTGGAAAGAAGATAGATCCACTCTTCAAGCGGACATATTGGTACATGGATATGTCTTATCTTTTT
>FIZU01007719.1:0-17358 GCA_900064475.1 Pseudococcus longispinus
CCCCCCCACTCGAAGATCTGAGGTCATTCCTAATTGGAATACCTTGGTAGGTAGAGCATTTTAAATTTAATATTTTTCAAAAGCTGTAAAAACAGGGCTCAGTTACCCCAACTTACTTTAATATGCACTTAATGTTCATGTAATCGAATCATTCATTTTTTTTAGACTTTTTGCATTCGAGGAGACAATTAAAGAAATCAGGATAAGTTCAACTAGACATTTTTGAATTTTTAACCATGTTTTTACTTACGCGATGAATTGAAAAATTATGAACGAATTCAGGTGGGACGCTGCATGTAGCATAACCAGACGGTCATACAATCAGAGAAAAATCAAAAATGGGAATTGTTTACTAAATTTAAAAAAAATATAATACCTATAATTCTTGGGATTTCAAAATATGAACTTTGCAAAAGAATTATTTTACGAGCACTATTGCGCGAGCAAGTTGTTGGAAATTCTTGTTTTTTCTTACTTCACAAAAAAAAATCAAAAATTAATACTAAAATCCAAAATTTCTCTTAAAACATCCTCATTAGTCATTTCCACGCAATGAAATTGCTTGATTTTTTTTCAATAATGAGGGAGGAAGGGGATGAGGCCAAAGAAGAAATTTATTGAGAGATTAGCAAGACAAAAGTGCAAATTATCGGTTTTTAATTTCTGTACGAACTCTTCATTTGAAAGAGCATTAGAAACATTTTTCAGAAATTGCAAAATATTTTATATCTAATAAAAATTTGAAAAATTTAAACGAAATTTTGGAAAAAATTGCTCTATTTATTATTATTTTTCAATTCTAAGTATTATCTGAAAAAAAAGAAATGTCAACAACAAAATTGCCTATTTGGAAAATTTGAAAAAACGGAGCTGAAATACAATTTATCGAAGTAAATCAATATTGCGATGTTCCTAAATTGTAGACGCTAAAGGCCAAGTAGTCGGGCGTCTCAAAATAAATATTTCTATCTATCTATCAATATTGCGATCAATGGAAAGGAACATTTCTGTTTACAAAATAAAAATCGTTTTTAAAAAAATGAAGGAAAACATTATTTTTAATTTAAAACGAAATAAAGTATAAGAAAATTGTTCAACACAAAGTCGGTAATTTTTAGAAAAAAATGATGAATTTTATTTCACACATTATACGAAATATTAAAATTTTTCATAAATCGTAAGTACATTGCAATACATTTATTTTTTTTAATGAAAACTATTTGCTCACATCTTGAAAAATAATATCAATCAATGAAGTTATTTCTCGAACAAATATTTTTGAAAGAACATACTTATGGTAATGTATCACAATATATGAACTACGATGTTTTCAAATGAGAAATATTTATGATCAAAATTTTTCAATTTATATTTCCTCATTTTTTCAAATACGTATTTATAGAAATAATTGTACCCACGTATTATTTATATTTACGTTACATTTGCTAATCGAACAACTGGCGGAGGATCCATTTTCATATAAAATGAGAAATATGTACCAATTACAAGATCTCTCATATATTCTGATCACTCAATTGCAAAAAAAAAAAAAAAAAAAAAAAAAAAAAAAGGCATATTATTCAAATCAAATAATAACTCCTACATTAATTTTATTGAATTCGTATCGAAGCAAAAAACAAAATAAAAAAACAAGAATATAATAATTTTACGTCTCTTTTGAACATAGTACGTACACCCCAGACAATTATTTTCCAGCATTTGTTTAAACTCTAGAGCTCTAATTCGTTAACAAAATGAAGTTACACGACTACGTTACGTGAAAAAACGAAGCAGGAAAATATTAGGAAATTTTTTGGCTGCGAACCAATTTCCACTCTTTCATTTGGCTCTAAAATACATACATAGATATACCAAGCCATAGGATCAAGAAAATAAACACAATTCTGCCCAATTTCGTATTAATTCTTACACGTTGTTTAATTAAAATCGAGCAAAAAAAAATAATCCAAGGGGTTGCTGCACCCTTAATACCTACCTACGCATTTCGAGTAGGTACTTTATTAGATTAAAATAGGTATCAGATTTATTATCCAAAACACAAATACCGACATCAACATCGGGATGGAAACTTGTATTAGTTTTATTTGGCAGGCTCGAAAGTTTTTTTTTTTTCAAAACTCGAATATAACCAATTTTACAACTTTATTTTATTATCTGTGCGGTAAAATTTAGAGTCGAAAAAATTCTAAACGTCGATTGTTTGAGCTTTTTACGCGCAAATAATCGTAAATAAGTCGAAGTAAGAATTCATTTAAGAAATTCAAAAGCAGCGTAAAAAACCCATCTCGGTTTTGCTTTCTTCGGTGCTGAAAGGCAATGTATAAAAATTACGGTTTGGTGGGTTCCTTTGTACCACGAAGCTGGCAAATTTAGCCCCGGATTCGATCGAATCGTTTATACGGTATGTATTAAAACGAGTTACCAAATACAAGACGAAACGAAATGAAATTTACAATCAAACAACCTAAATAATAATCAGGGTCGTCATAATTTTACGTCTGGGACTGTGACTGTGACTGCGACTGCGGGACTAAGAAAAACGGGACGTTCCTGTTTGCACACAGCATCACCAGTTCACGTCATTCGAACCCTTTTACTACACAACGTTTTTCTTCCCTTCGTTGACTGAAATCTGCGTTTGTGTGAGTGTACTTTCATCCACGCAACTTCAAACAATAACATTCTCCCGCAATGATGATACCCGCTTTTCAAAATTCAAGCTCAGCTGTGCCAAAAGTCTGGATGTTGCGTTCGCCAGCACGCGTCGCGTAATACGAGGTAAGAGAGTTTCCTTTTTCTTTCTTTTTTTCTTTTGCAAAGGATAGATAACGTTTTAATCTTACGTAACTGTATATTTGTATTGTTTTTCTTATATACTCGACGTATTCTATTTGTTTTTGGTTCCTTTTTTTTCAAAATAATGGTGCTTGTTTTATTAAGGAGAATGGTATTTTGACATTTTTTTAGCTCCTGATAAAATAAAAGTGAATTTTTACTATTAAATGTTGCATTAATATACGTTCATTTTTTTCTTCTAAATGAAAAGATCGATGATTTAATGAAATGTTCACTTATCGAATGATTTTTCTGAATGAGGGTTCTCTTCGTTGATTCGTTTGTTTTAATTTTTCAATTTTTTCTCAAAGAAATACACTAAGTACGTTTGAAAATCCTAGCACAATAGATGTCAATGTTTGCAGAATGAAGATTTGAAATGATATTTTGGCACTTCTGATAAAGGTACAAATAATGTTGGTCCCATCTACAGGGTGTCCAAAAAATGACAAGAGGTGTTCTTTCTCAAACGAAACCAAGTACTTCAATTCAAGTCTAGATACAATGCAAATCAAGGCGATTCCTATGAAATACATCGTTGATATCAGTTTTGAAGTTCCAAACCGATTACCAAAAACTTTTGAGATGAATTTCTCTCCTCGAAGAAACATAGCTCCTCCCCCTTTCATGTAAGAAAAAAATGTATGGAACAAGAAATGTGGAATTTTTAATGTTCTATAACTTTTGTTTGAAGTTTTTTTTCGTATCGTGAATTTTTTCCATTTTTTTTGGGACACCCGTATGAAAAAATCAGTCAAGTTGATGATATGTACATAAAAAAGTTTCAAGTAAAAGTAGAGCATTAAAAATTCTATATTTTTTCCAACGGGTTTTTACCTAGAAAAAGGGTGATGAGGGTACACAATTTTTTGGTCTCATCTACAGGGTGTCCCAAAAATGACGAAAAGTATATTTTTTTTTAACGAAACGAAGTGTTTTATTTTAGTCTGAAAACAATGCAAATCAGGGTGATTTTTTTGAAATACATTTTTGATATCAATTAAGTGGTTCAAAACCGATTACCAAGAAGTACTTCAAAAATTGAGATGAATTTCTCTCCTTAAGGAAACATATATCCTACCCCTTTCATTTAAGAAAAAAAATTATGGAATAGAAAACGTGACATTTTTAATGTTCTATAACTTTTGTTTGAAGTTTTTTTTCGTATCTTGAATTTTTTTCAAATTTTTCAAACTTTTTTGGGACACCCGAGTGAAAAAATTAGTCAACTTGGAGATGAGGGAAAAAGATTAAAATAAAAGCTGTGGGGCATTAAAAATTACGTATTTTTTATTCAACAATTTTTTCCCACATTCAAAAAGGGTCAATTTAGTCTCATGTACAGGGTGTCCAAAAAATGACAAGATGTATTTTTTCTCAAATATTTTGGTCTAGAAAATGTTCAAATCAAAATGATTCTTACGAAATGCATTTTTTCATATAAATTCGGTGGTTTCAAACTGGTTACTAATAATTCCTTCAATTTGAGATTTTTCCCTTCTAGGAAATACAACTCCGCCTCCTTTCATGCGAGGAAAAAAGTATAGAACAAAAAATTTGAGATTTTTAATGTTCGATAACTTTTGTTTGAAACTTTTTTTCGTATTGTGAGTTTTTTTTTCAAATTTTTAAATTTTTTTGCGATACGAATGAAAAAATCAGTAAAATTGAAGTTAAGAAAAAAAAAAGTTTTGAATAAAAGTTGTACAGTATTAAAAATAACATATTTTCTATTCAACAACCACCCCCTCCCCTCAGAAAAGCGGTCTATGAAGGTACACAATTTTTCGGTCTCATTTACAGGGTGTCCAAAAAAGTTTTTTTCCCAAAGGAAACAAAGAGTTCCATGTTGGTCTAGAAACAGAAAAAGTCAAGATGATTCTTATGAAATGCATCCCTCCTTACAAAATTGACGAGATAAATTTCTCTCTTCCAGGAAACATAGCTCCTCCCCTTCTCATGCCAGAAAAAAATTATGGAACAAAAAATATGGGATTTTTATTGTTCAATAACTTTTATTTGAAGTTTTTTTTCGTATCTTGAATTGTTTTCAAATTTTTCGAATTTTTTTGGGACACCTTGCGTAAAAAAATCAGTCAAGTTGCAGATATGAAAAAAAGTTTCGAATAAAAGTTGTAGAACATTAAAAATTCGAAATTTTTTATCTTATAACTTTTTTTCTACCTTGAAATGGGGTGGTGCTATTCTTCCAAAAGGAAAAAAAGTTGTCTCAATTTTTCAAGGAATCATTAGAAACCGACTGAGAACCATTGTACTTATTTCAGAAATGCATTTCCCCACGATCTGGCTCAATTTTTGCTGTTTCAGGACCGAATTAAACTATACCCCTCCACCCTCCTACCCCTCTGAAAACACATTTTTTGATTTTTTGGACACCCTGTAAAAAACATTACAAAATTTTACTCCTCCTTCGAAGCCCCCTTCATGAGAAACTTGAAACTGTTGAAATCACATTACTACCTTAATTCAGTAAAAAATAAGAACCGCAGAATGAAACTTTTCAAACACACTGTAGCTAATTCTCATTATACTTCCTTATGCTAATCTGATTTGATGAGAATATCTCGACTGCAATTTTATCCCCTGAGAATACTTAGCTTGCTTAGGATATTCGTCGTACAATTAGAAAACTCATTAAAATAGGTATAGAAACCATTTATTTCCAATTACGTAATAGAAAAAATTGGGACACCCGGGTGAAAAAATCAGTCAAGTTGAAGATACGGAAAAAAGTTTCCAACGAAAGTTGTAGAGAATTAAAAATTACGTATTTTTTATTCTATAATTTTTTTTCTATCTAGAAAAGGGGAGAAGCTGTTCTTCTGAAATAAAATAAAATCATCTCAATTCTTCAAGTAACCATTGGTAAGCAACTGAGCCTAAGATCCGTCTCAATTTGAGCTATTTCAGGACCGAATTAAAATACCCCATCCACCCCCTCGCCCCCAAAAAAACACATTTTCTGATTTTTTGAACACCCTGTCAATAACACCATAGAATTTTACGCCTCCGTCGACACCCTCCTCCCCCTCCATGACAAAGTTGAAGCTTTTAAAACTACACTGCCACCTACATTCAGTAAAAAAAGAGACCTACAGTGCGAAACTTTTCAAACACATTGTACCTAATTCCCATTACCTCTGTATAATCTGATTTGACAAGAATATCGATTGTAAATTTATCCCCTGAGGATACTTATTTGTCGTACAGGTAATTAAAACAAACATTAAAATCGGTACAAAAAAGCAAGGTATTTTTTACACCACATTTTTCCCAGGCAAAAAATCAATACCACATATTTCATCATTCGAGGTACCTATAAAAAATATCGATGGGCCAAAATTTGGACAAGGGGTAGGAAATTTTCACACTTATTTCATCTTACGCTCCAACGGTCAATAAATTTAGAATTTATTATCGCAAAATACACCTCGACATTTTTTCACCCAACTCGTAGGAGGCTCTTATTTGAATAATTCCATCAACAGGAAACAAAGAAGAAAGGAAAAAACATCCAAGGTTATAAATCAAAATTTCGCCAATTTGATCCAGTAGAAAAAAAACATCTCGCAATTCTATTTCCAAAACGTGAAAATTAATTAAGTATTTGCTTAATGAAACTGCTGACAAAAGATTTGTGAATGAATTAGTTTACTTTGAGGTAAAAAGCAGGTACCAGGGAAACTCGTTGAGAGAGAAAAAAATTAGACGATGATAAAAAAAATTCCATAAACAAAACTCCTCAGAGCTGCGTTCGAATTCGAGTACAGTAATTTGTGAAATTAATTTCAATACGAATTTCTTTAAAGTAAATGGCATTTCAAAGGGAATACGTTAGTTGGTATATAAAAAGCGGAGAAGAAAATCTGATTTCTTTAACCTTGACGAAGAATGAAGAAATTTCAAATCAAACATTATGTACTTTGAAGAGAAAAAGTAAAGAAGGTTGCGTTTAATTTCATAAAGTTTTTCTTTCAAATACTTTGTTTCTTTTTAATAGAAATGTTGGTATTAAAAGATAAAGCTAACCCCGAAATATTATAGTAACGAACCACGACCACATTATTTCTCTCTCACGCACACCAACAAAATAGCTATAGGAAAATGATACGGTGTAGGAATTTGTTAGTGCACAAGTGGAATGAAAATATGCTCGGTTCAAGTAGGTAGAGCGATACTCAAAATAGGGCAAAGGGGTGAAAAAAATCATCAAATACGCGACCCCTGCAGCACTCTCGACGTCTGAAAACATTACTATACGAGTATAGGTAAGCTCGTAGTACATAAAATACCCTAATACCTCGTAATTCACGCATAAACCGCCTTGGAAAGGAAGAAAAAAGCGTGTTAAATGGGGAAAAAATTCCCATTCGAATGGTTCGCTTTGTTTCAAAACAAGGCGACCGGGCCGGGCTGCCGAAGCCATTGTGCAAAAGTTCACCAACGTCGGTGTCGGTCTCGGTCTGGGCATCTACGTACGAGTATAACGCCGGGGTAATATTTTCAAAAACTATTTCGTCCGCGTAAATATTACTCACGCTCCGGCGAATTCTGCAACATGTATCTGGCTGAAACCGAAGCCAACTTTTTCCCAAATTCAAGGCCCAGTTCTGCATTCCTAATCAATTCAGCCCGGGGAGTACGCGCTATACGCCGCAGACTGGAGAGTCAGCCGGTATGTGTAATGAATACCGCCGTTACGTGGCTGGTGGCTCGTGCTGAAGTCGTGTACACCGCCGCCACCATCCAGCGTGCACCCGGACACCCGAAGTCGAAATGAAACTGTTGTGTACGTGCGAAATTTTACCAACTGAATTTTTCCTCTATAACAACTATATCTCGTATGTCGTCGTAAACGTACGTACGAGTATTATCCCTGGTATATGTCGTTATATACGTTTACGAAGCGTATACCTACACCTACTATTTTCTTTCTTTACTCGGATGTGTATTGGAGTAGAAGTAGAATACGTAATCGATGCAAAGGGGTATTTACCACCTTATAATATTAGACTGGTACAATCAATGCATCAAAATTAACCTACGTATTAAAATTTAATTTAATTATCGCCTATTGCGTACATGAATATGTAAATCACGAATTAGTACAGATTTAATTGAATTACGAGATGCATCGATATTTGAGTATACGAGGAATAATATTAACAACGAGTATAATGGCTGTATGAAAATCTTCCTACCTGAATGTGGCTTTTCTTTTAATTATTAATTTTTTTTTTAAAATTCAGGCTTTTTATTTTCCTAATATAAAATTCGGATTTAATTATTTTTATGAAAATCGAAAAATTGCACAGATTTTTTTTAGTTTGGTATTTAGTCCGAATAGATTAGTCAAATTTCGAATATATTCCAATGGTATAAGTCGATGGTTTTGAAAATGAATGAAAAAAAAATTCTTCGAGTGCAAAAATCTCGAAAAATAAGCCATCTAGAAAAAAAGTCATTAGCTCATAAGAGAAAGAGAATTTCAAGCACTACAATTTTAATCCCTTGTATTTTTCTCGTAGCACGCTTAGTTTGGCCAGAAAAACTTGATTTTTTTCTAGGGAGCTTACTTTTCGAGATTTTTGCAGTCGAAACTTTTTCATGGTTGAATTTATCCACATCGTAAATTTATAAATTTTCTGCCCAAACTAAGGGTGCTATGAAAAAAATTCAAGGGATGAAAATTGTAGAATTTGAAATTCTCTTTCTCCTAAGAGCTATTAGTTTTTTTCAAGAGCTTGATTTTCGAGATTTTTGCAATCAAAATTGTATAATTTTTGAAATTATCGGCATCGTAAATCTCCCATAAAAATGGATTTTCAGGCCAAATTAAGGGTGCTACGAAAAAAATGCAAGGGATGAAAATTGTAGAGGTTGAAATTCTCTATCTCAAGTAAGCTATTAGTTTTTTTCTAATGAGCTTAGTTTTCAAGATTTTAGATTTTTGCAGCCGAAATTGTACTAATTTTGAAATTATCAACTTTCGTAAATCTTCCATACGAGTATAAACATGGATTTTTCAGCCAAACTAAGGGTGCTACGAAAAAAATGCAAGGGATAAAAATTATAGAGATTAAAATTCTCTATCTTTAATGATCCATTAGTTTTTTTCCTAGGGGGGCTTGGTTTTCTAGATTTTTGCCATCGAGGTATTTTTTTTATCATTTTCAAAATCAACGACTTTGTAATGGGCTAGTCTGTATAATCGTCTTACATCTACGTAATATTCGAGCCTTAATCCATGTTTGAATCATTGAAAAATTTATATGACAGGAAAATGGTAGAAAATTTTTTTGACATAATAACAGAATAAAAAGGGATAAAATTCTTAATAATTCGCAGAATTGTTTTAAACTTTGAAAACATGTTTAAAAATTTCGAGAACATTTTTTTTTGCAATTTTAAATAAAAATTCTAACAGTATGAATATTTCCTACCTTCGTTCTTATCTGTAATGACATAAAAAAACACTTTTTAAATGTTACATCAAAAATTAATGAACTTGGAAAAAATTCAATTTGATTAAATGATAAGAGAAATGGCGAAAAAAATTGATACATTTTTTGAACAGTTCCACACCTGACCTGAAAGCCTAAAGGGCTCCAAAAAATACATTACTATCTTTTCGACTAAATCATACAGGGTGTTCCGGGAATCGTCTGCCATAGGCAAGATTAGGATACAACAGAGTCCATTAAAAAAAAAAACTTCAGATGAACATGTTGCCTACCTCGAATATTGAGGAAGCTTCATTTCCTTAAATCGAATTAAAACTAATTTTCAATCAAGAGAATGGGGTTTACCTACTTTAAAAATTGAACGAATTTTCAAATTATGATTTTTTGCCTAACTTCAAAATTGAAGGAGGTATAAAAATGATTTGAAAAAAAAAAAATTCTAAAAATAAATTCGATCACTGAAATTAGTAGGTGGTATTAGGTACTTTGAAAAATAACAATTTTTTGTTACGTTCATTTTAGGCCTAAAATAAAAATTGAAAAGGCTAAATAACATTGAAATGGAAACTTTTGCAAAAATTTTGAATTTTTCAACTTATTTCGAGTGGTACAACTCCTTCAATTTTGAAGTTGGGCCAAAACCGTGATTTAAAAATTTGTTTAGTTCTTAAAGTACCTAAATATGTAATGCTCATTCGCACAATCAAAAATTAGCTTTAATTAGATTTTATTCAAAATGAAATTTCCCCTTTCAATTTTGGAGTTGGGCAACATGTTCATCTGAAATTTTTTCTAGTGGAACCTATTTTTATTTAAATTTCTCCAGTGGCAGACGATTTCCGGGACACCCTGTATGTATGTATCAAAGCATATTTTAATCAATCTAAAAAAAAATTGGAAACAGTTTTTCTTTCCATAGAAATTTTCTGAAAATGCAAAGAAAAATGTTCAAATTGCCAGAAAAATTGTTCAAGTCTCATGTGAATTTGGTCAAAATCAAATAAAAATCGATGAGATTGTGATAAAATTGATCAAAATAGCCTTAAAATTGCTCATAAACGGGATAAAAAAATTTTAAATGTTGAAATTTTCAGAACAGTTGATAAAAAAATATTCAAAAATTGAAAAAATCAAAAAAAAAAAATTAAAATACCTCAAAAGTGTTTGAAAATGAAATACAAATTGTTCAAAATGACTTAAAAGTTGTTCAAACACATTGAAAACTTCATTTAAATGAAACAAAAATCGATAAAATGATCATAAAGTCGTTCTAAATAGCGTTAAACTAGCTCAAAAATTGATACAAATTAAAAATCATGCAAAAAAAGTATATGCTTTTGCTGATTAAAAAATTTTTTCAATTCTGAAAAAGGCTGACATAATTTCTAAAAGTCAATTGAAATCTAAAAAATTTCTCGAGTCAAAAAAAGTCTGTCAGAATGTGCCAAAGTCAATGAAAATTTAAGAATTTTCCAAATCCAAAAAAACCTGACATAATGTCCAAAAATTAAGTCTGACAAAATGTCTAAAAGCCAGCACTATCTCTAGAATTTTTCCAAGTCCAATAAAGTCTGACATTATGTCAGACTTGGACTTGAGAAATTTTTTAGATATCTAGAAGTCAATGAAAATCTGAAAATTTTTTCAAGTCCAAAATTCGATAAAAATTGATAAATTTCAATGAAAATAGTGCTAAAAATAACGCAAAAATTGATCAAATTCATCAGAAATGTGTAAATTGTTGCAAAAGTTATCTACTCAAATTATTACCAAAGTGTATAAAAAACGATTAATACCCACATAATAAAAATTAGCTGAGAATCACCTGAAAAATGTAATTAGTAAATCTAAGTATATTTCAACGAATTTTCGACGCATTTCAAGTAATTTTGACACAACTTCCGATATTTTCAAGACATTTTGAGCATATTTTTAAGCCATTTCGACAGTTTTTCGATAATTTTCTACAGTTCATACCAAATTTTGGACAATTTTTCGTACAATTTCAACGATTATTGTGCTTTTTCTTGAGTAATTTTAACGATCAACAATTTTTATTACATTTTAGAATTTTTTCGCTATTTTATCATTTTTTTTCTTGATTTGAATTATTTTTCAGAACATTTGAAATCCTAAAGATTTTTTTGAACGTACCTAGTATTTTCAAATCATTTCAAATATTTTTCAACCGATTTCATGGGTTTTTACGCTTTTTCAAACAGATATGACATATTTATCATTTTTTTTACAATTTCATAAATTTTCTTCATGATTTGTTTTATTTGTTTGGTAAGGCTAGTGAAAAAAAAGTTCGAGCAATTGACGATAAAAATTCAATTGAATTTCTTCTGATTCTTGAAATATTTTCAAATAAAAAACTAGAAATTCGGGGTGTCTACAAGATTTTTTTTTTTGAAAATCATTGACTTTTCCTTAAATTTTTCCTTGACCTTTTTCAATTTTTGTTCAAATGTTGATATACCACCCTCATCTTTTTTTCTTTTTTTTTGCATAGATTTACATCCTCATTGATCATGAAAAAAAAAATTCAAAGAACATTGAATATTTTTCTTTTCTAGAAAATTTTTGTAAATTTACAAATACTTTTTTGAAAAATTCAAATGAATAAAATTACAATCAAATCCGGATTTTTCCCAATAAAAAGTCGAAAAAAACTTGTAAAATTATTGACTTTTTCATGACTTTCTTGACCCCTTTTTGAAATCATTGACTTTGCCTTTGTCTTCCTAGATTTCATTGACCTGTAGACACCCTGAAATTGCAACTTTGCATGAGTGAAAAATTAAGAATATAATGATTTTTTAAGCACATTTCCCCATTGAAAACTCAAACAAGCTCTAATTGCACTCAACTTAAAAAAATAATCAAATACGAATATATTTGATAATGCAGGAAAGTGACGAATGTAATTTATCACTAAAAAAATCCGAACAAAAATGACAAAACAAACCAGGAAAATTTCACTCAACTTACGTATGAATAATTATAAAAAAATATAAAACGAAATACATCACAATCCACCATTGTGTAAGTATAAGGATAAATCCTGGACAATTTCACCCCCACTCCCAGCCATACATAAACTTACAAGGAAAACCCCCCCATCCGAACATCCAGAAATCGCCACATTACCTACACCTTTGTATACCATCCAGGCAAAATGTCACGAGTAAGCTCGAATTTGATTTTTTCCCTAATAAATATCTAGGTAGGGAGAGAGAAAAAAGTCGAAAGCAACACAAAAATCGAAATGTCAATAGCCCTGTTAGGTTGGTTAAACCTCTGTCTGCAATAACGGGCAGCTTTTTACGCGCGCAAATATTGACAGTCGTAAAATGCTTACGGGTAAAATCGAAGCTGTTACGTCGCGACATTTCGCCAGTCTATAGATACTCATATTACCTACGTAAGTATACTCGTAATAGTATACATCTCGGTCGCAGCGATTTTAAATACCAACGTCGACTAACCTTTGAAAAAAAAAAAAAGTGCTAGCAATTGCTCGTAATAGTTAGGTAGGTAGGTATCTTTGATACACGTACACCATTCCGTAAGCGCTCGCAAATTGCAAACGATCCGGCCAACCGAAATCTATCCCGAAGCAAAAATTTCGCTAATGAGTGAAAATTCACGCCACTAATTCGTCTCGGCTGTATGTCGCTGCGACGGCGACGCGGTGTGAATTGAAGAGAGCATGCAGAGCGAGATAGAATGTGTTTGCAGGTATATTCAATTTGGCTGGCCCGATACGTTAGCGTCTGTCTCTATCTCGCGTACACAGTTCAAAAGATAATCGTTGCATGCTTTGCAAAGCTTTCAGGGATGACGGAGCTTTACATTCGCGGCTAAGGGTCGTAATAAGGGCTGCAGAAAAACGATCGATACAGCAGCTACCCCACTACTTTCCTAAATCCCAGTCATCATCAACCGACCGCTGTTTCCAAAGCAAGTGCGATTCCTTTTCTCCGAACCGATTCTTACAATTCAGCGAAGCGGTGCGGTGCGGCGAGGCGAGGTGGGCTCGAGCCTTGTAAACTTCCATATATCGTTACGTCTTCGGTATATGTGCGAAAATGGCGCGAAAAATACGCACACGACGAATTACCCGACGCTAAATATCGCACATACGAGCGTTTAAATCGACTCCAGTCGGTTGGCACTTTTTTTCAAAATTTTTAATTAAATAATCCGCGGTGGCGTTTGAAAAAAAATACCTCTTTTTTTTCTACCTCGACTCTCGCCTTTGACACAGGAATAAATTCTCGTTAACGTGTTTCCATAGGCAGCAGCTTTTCCTCCTCGCTCGTCTTAATTATTTAACGTTTGCCAACGTCTAGAGAAAATTTTCACATTATAAAAGCCTCCCCCTTCACCCCTCACTTCTCACATCTTATAAAAACATAAAGCAGAATTTTTTTAATACCTTTGAATTATGCAACGACAAATGCTTTATTTTTATACTTTAACGCTGCGAGTAAAATTAATACAAAACGTGCCACAGCGAACTGCGCCTTATTTCTCAAATCTGCAACTTTCCTTGCCCACAATGTGCTCCTTCGCTCGGATGACGTAAGTCGTAACATTTTGGCGCGCGAAAAATTGAAGCCACTTGAAAATAAAGCTCGTAAATTAAGCGATTTTATTTAATGTAATTTGCCATCCGACTTTTTTCCCCCCTTTGAACGATACGATATGAAACAAGAGGGCAACTTTTTCGAAAAAATATTTTAACAAAGCGAGATAAATTTACTTTTCGGGGGGTTTTTCTTGACTATTTTTTATTTTCAGCTCGCTATCGTTTTCGCTCTTTTGTATAGCGGTGTCTTTCGCGTCGAAAGAGAACTTTTCTGGTCTCGCTTTTTTTTTACGACGAGGTTTCAAATTGGATTTTTGTCTCGGTTTTATTCGCGTTCGTGTCGTGCATCAGTGTTATGGCGTGCTCGGTGCTAAGACGCGGTTAAAAATTAAAAATTTAATGTTTAAAATTACTCGACGAGGTTGCGAATAGAAGCCGAAAAATCTGCCGGGCTATTGTCTCTCGGCGAGCAGACGTTGTTGAATACGTGTATTTTTTTTAACCCGATGAAAAACATGATAAACGCGAATTGAATTCTTTTTCGGGCTCGAGGATAAAATTATTCGTTATTTTTTTGCAGCTCTTTTTTTACCAAGGATTAAATATAACTCGCGAGATTGTTTTTGTCGAGATTTTTTTGAATGAATGTTTTCATGTGGCGTTGACTTGACACATAAACATATGGCGACTATTCTATTCGCGGGAAATTCTTAATTTTGAATTCTTCCAGCGTCAAATTGTGTTTGAAACTTTTTTCATATGAGACGACCTTGGGTATTTGGAAACTTGAAAAAAATTTAACGTGGGATTGAAAAAAAAAGAGTAGATTCGATCTTCTTTCAACTGGTACTAAAATGATCGTATATTTATTTTTTTGTCTTACTATTTTACACAACAAAAGTGATGAAAAATTTTCACAAAATTCGATACCATCGAAAAGAGCAATAAAAAAAATATGGGTTATTTCAGACACTTTTTTTTAGTGCCCCATTTCTATCTAAATATAATAAAATATTCGTGTTGTGGCCTTGATAATCATGAAGCTTAACTTTCCCTTTGGAAGGAAACCCTTTGGGAGGAATTTACTATTAATCAATGAAGAATTATCGAGTATGATTTAATTACTTTTTATTAGCCCTCTGGCACCTGGAAGTATCTAACCTAAATTCACCATGAATTTTTGAAAATGTTCACAGAAGAGGAAAGTTGATACTTTACACAAGGAAGTTTGGAAATTGATGAGAAAATGGTAAAAAATGAGTTTTTTTTATTCAATAATGCATTCGTGTTCAAAAAGGACCAATTTTAAAAAAGTACCGATACATGCCACCCTTTCTTCTTTCTCCCTCATCTCTCCCTCCCTTCATTCCTTCCTTCCATCACCAATATAAAAAAATATATAAATATATATCGACTAATAATCCCTTTCACTCCTTATACAAATTTGGGGTTTCAGATTGACAAGACTTTAACCACCGCGAGGGGTTGCAAAAAGAAGTGATAATCCTTTCCCCGAGATAAAGAAAATATTGGGATTTTTTTCTACCCTTAATACAAATCTGATGGAGTTTCTGTAGATTCAAGATTGGTACAACTACTACTTTTTTCCAAGTTACCCCTTAAATTCACTTTGGAAACATTGTTATGTTTTTTTTTCTGTACATCTTCACACGTACACCACAAAAATGTACTCGAGTGGTGTCTCATGAAAGATTAGAGGGGTAAAGTTGATTTTCTATCAAGTTCGAGTATAAAACGTGAAACTTGAAAAAAATTAAATTTTTGGAGCTGATTTATAAAAGTAATCCTCGAAGTGGTAAAAACAGTTTTTAATTGGCGAAAAAATTCTCAATTTTTGGATATTATTAAACCAATATTATGTAGACTTAATTTTCACATCTTTTTATCTGTTCGAGTTTCTTCAAAAATTGAAAAAATTTCCGCAGAAGGTGAAAATTCGGAATTTTTTCATCAAGTATCAATACGTATGTTTTAATTTTTTTAGACTGAAATTCAAGATTACGAGTGATTTCCATCCATTTATGACTTCGTAAGTTTTTTGACCTAAAATAAAAAAGAAGTGATGAAAACAGAAAAAATATTTATTATTTTTCTTAGGATTTTGAAGTAAATCTTTGCATTACAATTTTTCGAAAGAACTTTGGCTACTCTAGATATATTTATTGGATTAGAAAACAGAGATTTTTTTATGACATATGAAATGTGGTTAAAGTGGTGAAAAATTGACAAAAACTGACTGAAACGTTGTAAAAAGTATCGAAAATTTCATAAAAATGTTATAAAAATAATTTAAAAGTCGTCAAAAATGTCTATGATGTTGTAAGAATTATTGAAAATTTCATAAAAAAACTTTAATAATGTCGTAAATATGACGAAAAACTCGTCCAAAATGTCCAAAATGATATAAAAAAATTTTTAAAGCAGCAAAACTTATTAAAAGATCACCGAAACCCCTCCAAAAGTACGTAAAATTGTTGAAAATTTCATAAAAATCTTTTGAAATTATGTAAAATCGTAAAAAAAAATTACAAAAAATGTGACATTTTGTAGAATTTTATGCAACTTTCACAAAATTTCAAGTTTTTTGACTTTTTTAAATTTTTACGCAATTTTCAATAATTTTTACAAAATTTTCGAATATTTTTACCTCATTTTTTACAATTTTTTCGACATTTTTGCTCCATTTTCAGTGATTTTTACAAAACTTACAACAATTTCAGATTATTTTGGACATTTTTGGCGGATTTTTCATCATTTTTAACAAAAATTTCAACACTTTCTACGAAATTTTGCGCATTCAACGAATTTTGCACACTTTTTAAAACATTTCAAACACTTTTTACTACAGTTTGAACCTTCTTTTGACAAATTTTTCACCATTTTTATTGATCTCTACTTTCGTTGAAATGAAAAAGTAAAAAAAATGTGAAATTCGAAGAATCTCAAAAATCTAAACATTTCACAAAAAAAAATTCATTAAGTTTCATTTTTTTGTATCTGACATTTCAAAAAAATCAAAGTCGAACACTGAACAGTCATCCCCCCCCCCAATTGGAAACTTTCCAAAAAAAAAGTCAACTCCTCTTCTTTCATCATCTCAACCTATAAACATTGAACATTTTGTTGATTCAACCACGATTTCGTCCTCACGTCTTTCAATTTTGCTCAAAATTTTCTTTTAAACGTCGAATTACACAATAACTCAGAAAATTACCACAGATTTGCACCCTACCGCTCAGGCATGTATTTACAGGGGGGCTCAGAAAATTCTAGGGCGGCAAATTTTGAAGAAAAAAAATTGAAAAAGAAAGTATTTCGATTAAAAAAATTGAGAATTTTTCATTGCAATCTTGCCAATTTCCGATTTTTATAATAAATCAATATTTTCTTAATTTTTCA
>FIZU01007729.1:0-12284 GCA_900064475.1 Pseudococcus longispinus
AGACCATCATATTCGGATTCAGCGTGAAAAATCCTATAAATAGACACCAATTTCACCTTTCAAGCTCTTTTTATGAAAATTTAGGAAATTTTAAGGGAATTCTCAACGATTTTCACAATTTTTTGACCGTTTTTGATGTTTTAAATGATTCGTAGTTTTTTCATTCTGATTCAGTCGATGTAGTACTCCCCCTTAAAATCGAAGAATGTAGTTGAATTTTGATGCAAAATTTTCAGTTTCACTTGGAAAATTTCATCGAATACAGTACCTACGTTTGTTTTGGTTGATTTTAGAAGGTTCCACGAAGTTGAAACAGGTTCGGGTGTTCGCAACTTGTAGTCTCTAAAAGAATAACGAAGAAAAAGTACTCTTGGAACAAAAGTTGTTCAACGCTAAGAATACTCGTAGCTCCGTTGCTTAATGATCGTGTGGAAAGGTTAAATAGCTCGTTTTACGGATAATTTAACGTATGTAATTATATAATGTCGCTAGGCTATTTAGTTTTTGTTTGCTGAAATCAAAAGTGCTCGCTATTAAACCCAAAAAATCTGCGATAAGGGATGATGTAAATTGTATTTCGTTGGCTCGATGGGATTTGTTGGAAGAAGAGGCGAAGTGCGTTGGCCCGCAATATTAAAATACTTGTAGGTGTAAAATGATACGCGTAGATAATAATTCAGTTCGGCCTGTTTGCTTCGCAAATGTTGAACCCTAAATTTTTGAGCAAACTAACCGGGTAATTTGCTCGAATTACTTTCGTGAAATCTTTATCGCCTCGTGCGGGGAAGTTACAAGTATAACGTTTTACGTCAATTTTCGTCGAGGCAACTGCGAGTTGGTAATCAATTAATGGTTTCATTTTGCCATTGATCTGGGACATCGGACGATTCACTCGTTTTACTCGCGAAAATTGGTCCACATCCAAAACGAGTCTGTAGCTTTTACGTTTGTTCTGCTTCGACGCATCGACAGTCGAGTTACGTAATGGTACGTACGAGTACATCTACATATTAACGCGAGTAACAAGCCGAAGCTCTGAAATTGGTTCGCCTATTGATCTTCACCCGATTCTTTCTATCTACGTAAACGTACAAATATATCTATTTTGCCGCAACATGTGGTAGACTGGTGGTGATACGTATCGAAACGTACTACGTAATATATGACCGACGTTGTCGATGCTGTTTTTTTCCCCGTACTCGTAAATGTCATAGCTCGCTTTCCACCGTCAACAAGTCGGGCTATTTGGTAATTTTCGAACGATATTTTTCGTTTAAATTAGTCCTACGGTCTGGTTAAAATCATTATTGTTGTACTGCGTCGAATGTTGTTTAAAACCGAGTCGAAATCCGATGTCCATGGCATGGCATGGCATACGCCTGCGGCTGTGCCTGGTGTTGGCTGATATGTTTATGTAGAACGTGCTCGTCTAATAAATAACCCGCCTTTTGTCGTATTTATCAATTTCGATGGAATTATTTTGTTGCGCTGCGCTGGTGGCGTGGCGTGCCCGTGTTTTTTTCCCAACGCCGAGTTGTTTTTATTGCGAGTCGCGATAATGTGAAAGCGATTTTAATGCGTTTTTCTTCGACGACGATTGTTAAACAAGTGTTTAAAAATTTCGATGACAAAATACGCGAATTGCCGTTGATTTATGGCGTACTCGACTCGCGTATTGTTGTTTGGAATGAGTTGCTGAGAGCTCGAAGCGTCGTGGCTTATTATCGACCAATGTACCAATACGTACAAAATATTTCTCATTCGCGAAGAATGGTTCGATTTGTGCCAAAAAAGTCGAGTTTTAGAAATAAAATTTCAATAAACGACCTCGCAACGATCTAAATTCGATGAAATTGAAAATGGCTTCGAATCACCAACGCCACGACTTGACAGTAATAATCAAATCATTTCGTATTATACGGATCACTGGCTATTATCAACTCACGGGCCATCGTGACGTCGTGTTTATTTACAATAAAATTTCGTTCTATTACCGCACGTATGGTAAATACGGTAATTATCGGTAAATTGGGTAATCTACGACAAATATGCGATATTCGAGAGAATAAAAATTAAAAACTTTCAAAATTATGAAATTTTATTTCGAGCTGTGGACTGTAGCGAGTGGAGGGCATGAGACAGTTTTTGCCCTCCTCCGTTGGAAATTCGTCGTTTAGTTCAGAGTTTAGGACCGGATTGAAAGGGTGGCAGATTGTTTCTCCATTCGATAGGATTTTTAGTGTGGTAAATTGGCACTCGAGCCGAAAAATTTGAGAAAATTCCATCTTATTTGCTTACGTCTCCAAATAACAGTGTCGTAACTACCACAAGGGTTTTACGAGTTCAATCTCTATGAGAAAAGATATGAGATTTTCTTTCAAATTCGGTAAAAATACCTTTTTTGGACAGTTTTTCTTTCGCCGAACGTACATTTTCTAAAGAAAATTACCCTCGTTTCGCTCGGGCAATAATCTTCCCCCCAAATGTCTTATACCTCTCCTCAAAGTCGATCACGAACCCTCCTCGTGAGTTCCTCCTGGCTACGTTACTGCCAAATAATATCTATCAATTTCGATTCGTCCCTTGAGTCGTGAATTTTTGAACAAGGAACTATCGTCGTCAAATTTGAGAATCATGTATGACGCGAACGATGATCAGTTGTGCTCGACTCTGCGTTGTAAGCGCTGTAACAGTGTAGAACGTCTTTCGTGCCATTTCTGGTTATAACGGTTCGAAAATGCGGTTCTTGTTCCGATTGTTGTCTCATAAGGTAACTCGGAACTGTTTACTTGGTTGAAATGATTGTGGCAGTGGCACGATCGCAATGACCCGCAAGTCTCATATCTCTGAAAACCTCATTTTTTGAAAAAATAGTTTCCGTACGAAGCACGTGTGCTCGTGTTTCTTTCACTTTACGCGCAAATGTACGCGTTCGTTTGGATTTGTCGTCTTCGTGAAGAGATTTTCGTTCGATAGGATTGGAATTTGGTGAGCTATCGCGATAATGCGTACGTACGATGCTATTAACGTCGTATTTCGTGTACTACCATACTCGCAGACGTAGATACGATTCTCTACGATACCGATGTGATAATCCGTCTCGATAACGAACCGGAATGAATAGCAGAAGCGTAAAACGTATGGGCGAAGTTGATTAACTGGCCTATTATTTCGTAAATATTACGGCAATTAGCGAGCTCGATGATGTTCTGCGTTCGGCGGAGTTAATGTTCCCGAGTCGAGGTTATCGAAGAGCTCCGGGTAACGCGTGCTTTATTTTCGTTTTTCAGCTGTATGCTACCTGTAAATTTTTTTCCTAAGGGAATGAGCTAATGGCGGTATAGATGTTTTTATTTGAGAGCTGGAAGCAAAACTGTTGGGCTGAACCGCGCAATCCAGGCCCAACTTGCTAAATGTTATTAACATCGTTGTAAGATGATTTTGCAATCGACTAATCGACAAATTATTTGCTTTCTTTGTTTCGGGTTAGTATCGAATTTTCACCGCGAACATTTTCAGAATACAAAAATACCTTTTTAATGTAAAACGTACAGATCCTGCGCTTCTTCGTAGTCGTGAGTAAAATTTTTTTTACCATCGCTTAAAAATTTAACATCGTAATTGATAGATGACCGAGTGATTACGTTCACCCCTCTCAACGAGTTGAGTTCGAAACGATCGTACTTTTTGCAACGAATCGCGAATCTCCGTTATGGGTTGTTTTCAAATTCCAATCGATAAAAATCAACTAGATCGTCGATTTCCAAAACCTCCCCTCCCCAAAAACTTGAAAACAGCGGTAAACCTACTCCAGTTTTCGTTGGATTAGATTTGAAAGTCGCCAATAAAAACTAATGAAAAAATGGGTTCGCGGGGCGAAAAATTTAACATGGCGGCGCACGCGTTAGTACCAGCGTAATTTGCATACTCATCGAATGCGATCTGGTCGCGCTTAACCGGAAAAGAGTCGGAAGCTATAAATTCGATATCTAGAGCTTCAGATCTGGTACTAGATACGATTATTTTTACGCGCGCTAGTAGTATTTAATGGTTGTCGATTAAGGAAGCGCCTCGGTATATCGTCATAGCTGATGAGTGACAACGTCATCGCACATTTAGGTGTAGAAAGTTATTTCAACCGTCTAGATCGACAACGAGCTATATCTAAGAGAGCTATCGTCCTCGAATTTGCGATTGTTTTTCGTCTTCGCAGTTATTGCGCTCGCTTTACGACTGGTACGGTGACGAGGATCCCTCTCGGATGCAGATTACGAATGGTTTCACTTCCAACATACATACAAACATTCGTAAACGTATATAGCCCGGATCTACTTTCAGGTGTTATTAGGATTCGGATCTGCATTTGCATTATTTCATCGTTAGCTGGTATAGCCGCGTCCGCGTCCCGTTCCCCCGCTTCTTACTCGTCAACAGTCGAGAAGAGCGTGACCGTGCAAGTTCACTGTTGAATTAGCCATTGTGTGTGCGAAAGTGGGTGAAAATTCCGCGTATTTAGCGACCATTACGCGCATATTAAACGAGAAATTTGACCGCGGCTCAGGCTCTGTTTTTCTCTCGCGTACGCGTACACAATTACACGTACAAATAGATGATAGCTTCGAGTAATGAGTCGTATTAAGACATCGAATCCGAGACTCGAGGTCTAGGTAGACTGGTAGAGTTCGTCTTCGTACGATGCTTTTGATTGCACTCCGAAGATCCGCAGCCAGAGGAATGTGTTCCCCGCAGTTACGCTTTTCCTCTAATTTCAAGTTGGTGGGGTAGTGGGTATTTGAGAGGAAGGGATTCGCATTTTTTTGGTTTTTTTTTTCTTCAAAATCGTTATTAATTGTCTATTGGCAATTTGAGGGTTATAATTTCAAATTGTAGCAAGACTGATGATTAAAAATCTTTGAAAACTACGCATATAATGGATTTTGAGTAGATAATTTTTGAAAATTTGAAGCCATTAATCGATTTTATTTTTTTCATTTTCCTCGTGTCAAGGATTATTTATTCATTCGCGGTATCACAGTTGGAAAATGGAAATTTTTGTTTTTTTGCTCCACCCTAGTATGTGCTTACTTAGCAGTCTCTCATCGCGAGTCATTTGTTCGTCGGCTGATTATTTTTATCCGAGAAAGATATCCGATATCGGTACGATTCGTTCCCGCACGACGCGACATCCACTTCGATATTAAGCTGATGAAGCTGTTCCAGTACCCAGCTGCCTACATATCTACGTAAAATGCTGCGGCAGAGCCTCTACGTGAATTGAATTTTTTTCATCACAATACTAGACTGCGGCACTAGATTTGTAAAATCGATACCGTATGCAAACGTATGTTACCGTAGTACAGTCGCATCGCATCATCTTCGGAGAATATAGGTATACGTAGCCGTACTCGAAAGGGCACAGGTACAATTCACGAATCGTGACCAAAATTTGGAAAATGACGCGATGGATTATTCAACTTTTCAGTTTCGTTCATTCCGCCGATTGCGATTGACGAGTAATACGTGTGTAATTGTACTACTGTGCGTGTGAATTGCGTACAATGTACTCGTACTCTGCAGGTAATGCGGTGTATGCAGCTCGCAGTTTGATAATCTTACCGCGATACTGCCACTTTTATCGCGAGAATTGGTCACGTTTTAAATGACGAACGTAATTAACGGGAAACAATTACAGCTTACAGCGGGTGGTCGCCCCTCCCCTGACACATCGAGTCGTGCCATTAAGCCGTTTTCCATAAAACAATACGCGAATTCGCTCAAATCCGACAGTTGTCACGTTTTTTGATACGTTTCGTTATGTCGCGATGTCCGGTTATAGTTTGGATTTTTTTATATTGGAAAAAAACGCGTAATTATTTATTTTTGATCGTCTTTTTTTATTGTCGTTTACGCACGTATCAAGTGTATCCCACGCCACGCAAAACGTGCCCCTATTTTTAAAGTCGTCGTATATATCGATACGTGTTGACTGTTGATGATGAAGTCACGATTGAAAGGGTTGCAACTTGAATACGAGAGATGGCAATCGATTGGCATAGAGTTTGATTCTGATTTGATAATGATTAGATTAGATCTAAGTGCAGAAACATCTACCGACGTACCTCGCGATTTCTACTGAATTACCTAATATTTATATTTTGGGTAAGCAACTCGAATTGCCGGCCGTTTCCAATCTCCTACCACTTCAATCACCTACTGCTTCGAACCTCCCATCTGTTTGAATCAGCGAATCTCCCGCATCTCCGACCTCCTATCACCTCAAACCTCCTGCTACTTCAATTTCCTACTACTTCAAAAATCTCCCACCGCTTTGATTCTCCCACACTTCCAACCTCCTATCACCTCAAACCTCCTGCTACTTCAATTTCCTACCACTTCGAACCTCCCACCGCTTTGAATCTCCTGCATTTCAAACCATCTATCACTTCTAACCTCCTTCCAACTTCAAACCTTCTACTACTTCAACTTCCTAGCGCTTTGAATCTCCCACTGCTACGACTCAAACTTTTTTATTCTAAAAGTTTAGCTAAAATTAATTTCGCAAATTTTTTTATTTTTTCAACTTTCAGTAAAAGTCGAAGACCATTTAATGTGAATTTGCAAAATTTAAAAAATCTGTTGATGGGAAGGTTGGGACGAATCTCAGAGCCCCAAATTTTCAAAGTGCGCCAAAGTCTTCAAAAGTGGAAGTAAGTCCTCGCGGTGTATCGTAATAACGACGCAGAACTTGACGAAAAAATTCGGACCAACTTATCATATTGTCTTTCTACTTGTTGCATAAACTCTAGAAAGCCAAGAAGCCAATTCCTTATTACAAAAACTGGACCCGATGTTCTTTTATTATCGAAGTGAAAAAAAAAGAAAGAAAATTACTTCCGAGAGTTCTCGACTGCAACAGTAAGCAGACCCTCGATTAAAAGTATAATATCGTCGAATAGGACGTAATTACGAACTTATATACCATCCAGAAAAAGCAACGAGAGAAAATTACCGACTTTTATTAGGAAAGGAAAGTCGGGTATCTATTCTCATTGTCAGTACGGTTGGCGAAGTAACTTTTTTTTCACATTTTGAGGGAAGGATAAGTAAGCAGGCGGCAGTGCCATAAGCAATATGTAGTCTACAGTGTTTTAATTTTGATGAAAATCTATCGGGGATTTCTCTAGTTGTATTGTATAACGCATACGTGTGTACTTTGGAACTCGATGCGAATCTGCTTATAACTAAGGTGAACTTTTGAAAAAGTTTTCGCTATGGTAAATTATGCACGTAGGTAATGATACGTGGTATCGTGAGAATTGCCGTTTCATCAAAATTTGATTGGTTTCGGGAGTTCTCTAGACATTTCAGTGTACGCCGAATGGGGCAAAGGCCTCGACTCGCAGAATGCGTATTACATGAATGTAATGAGAGAACGCCCGCGCCGATTGTAGCCGTCTACAATTTAAAGCGAGTAATGGCGCGAATTTTTCGTGCTTTTTCAATTGACGCGGCAATTTTGAAGTTGAATTGACCGCTCGGTGCTCTTGACATCTCGTGCTATCGCTTTAATCGTACGCGATGTGCTAAGTAGCAGCATGCGTCCTGAAGGCTGTCGCGCCTCGAGCCAATTAATAAGTAATTAGCTATTTTACATTTACAAGACGCTAGCGATGTCGGCGATGGCGCAAAAATTACGTTAATTGAGGGCACGTTCTCAAAAAAAAAAGGAGAAGAATCGGCCCAGCTGACAAATCGCGACGAGCTCGCGTCCGAATAAAATCGCTAACTGGCCAACGTGACGTGAGTGAACGAAAGTAGCCTACACTGCACTGCAGCGAACGCGAGCGTAGAAATGAGGATTCACGCGAACGTGATTACAGTAATGCGAAAATTTTGTAAGGCGTTCGAGCGTGTAGGTAATTGGTATTTTTAGAATGTGCGCCGTGTATCGGTACGAGCAGGACGACGCATAGGCTGTATGCCAGTTCATATATGGGGGGCTGGGTACCTATTTAGGATGGCTAATTGCCCCCCTAGGAACCTTTTTCTCAGCGCAGATACGACGCGGGACGCGGCGCGGCGGCAGCGTAACGTCAATTTACTCGCGAGTAATTTTCGCTCGGTTACATTATTAATTAGGTATATGTAATGTATCCATATCTACTTAGCTATAGGAGTATGTGTAATTGATTCGGCCGCAGGTTGAGCGAGCCGACAAATTGATATCGGTACTCGATACTCGACAATCTGGTACCTGGATCTACTATCTACGTACAGCTTGCCCAAGCTCGTGCTACCTATCTACTTTATCGAAAAGTTTCCACCGATGATAATTGATTTTTAATTTTTTAATGACGCTCGGCGGCCGTTGGTTGGCGCGTAATGAAATTTTCTTGTCCACCTGCTGCCGCAATTACCTCTCTCTACACCTATATGTGAAACGTAATCATAAAATTATACCGATGCCAACCCTAAACGATAAGGGTAGGTATATTTTTCGCGTGTCTCGTCGCTATTTTGCACGTATCTGCGTCACCGTCGCGTCGCACGTAGACGTACCTACGTGATGGACGTAGCCTCAGACACCTATTCGACTGTAGGTATTTCTCCGGCACGCGCTTCTGCTTACCATACGATATACTTACCTGCGATTACAAATAGCGATGCCGAATGTAGATTTATTTTTAAATTTGGAATCGTATCGAACGATTTCAAGGCGCAGCTGACTCTGACGTAAGCTCAACGTGAAAATTTATTTTAAACTCGAACGAGCCCTGATAAAACGACGTGTTTCGAGTGCATGTATAATACATACATACGATCATAAAATGTACTTACACGTATGTCTCATCATTTCATTGACTGTACGGTATAAACAGAGGTACTACTCGTGTTACAATTTCTGATGAAATACTTTATCGCTGTTTCTTCATGCGCAGGGTGTCTGGTGAGCGGATACCCGATCAACTAAAAATGAGATCAAAATTTATTTCCGATGGCCCGGAAATTGATGTAATACCTCGTGAATTACACACGGTGATTTTTGGCCAACTTTGAAATTCAAGGGGCACGAACGTGAATTTCGACAACAAATTTTAAAAATAATGAAACAATAATCGTGGAATTGAACATCATGTTCCTATTTTGAAAAACAGACGAGTTTTATTAGGGTAATTTTTGAAAATTTTCATCGCATCGTGCAAACTAAAGTGAAGTTAGTGCACGAGGTCGTTTTCACAATAATGAAAATTCGAAATTCGCAGTTTGGTTTTACAACAATTTTTGAAAAAATCTTACTCCTAAGCAATCATTTTCTCGAAATTTTCATTTTTGATTGTTGCGCTGAGATCGAGGTAAAGCGTAAAGGTAAAAAATTTTCGTTCGTCCCTTGCAAGGAACTTTCAGTGTAACAGGATGAACAATTTCCACCCTTACTTTTATTTTAGCACAGGAATTGTCACTTTTCGAAAAACATTGGTTAATCTTGAAGGCTGATTTCCTGTGTTCGAATTCCCAGTTCAAATCGATAATCCTCCTGTAATCTCTTCATTTTAGCATAGAATATGTTTTTTCTATGGGTAGGTAATTCCGCGAAAAACCTGACGAAATTCTCGGACGATGACTTTAAACGTAGACATTTTGTCAGACTTTTTTGGACTTGAAAAATGTTCGCAGATAATGCTGATTTTTAAAAATTTTACTACCCAACAATTTTTAAACTTTTTCAGCTTGAAAAATTTTTTAAATTCGGGCAACTTTCCGAAAATTTGTCAGACAGATTTCTTGGATTTGGAAATTTTCAGAAATTACGCCGGCCTTTAAACTTTTTTGGGCTTGAAAAATTTACAAGAACTCAAATTAAAGCAAGTTCAAATCAGACATTTTGTCAGACAGCCTTTTACCTAATGCTGACTTTTAGACATTTTGTCAGGCGTTTTTGAACTTGGAGAATTTCAAGAAAATTTCAAATATCAGGACTTTATGGATTTGAAAAATTCAATTATCCAAAGCATATCCTATGTTCTATAGTTTCGTGGGTAGTGTGGAAATGGCGGGTACTTTTTAAACGAAATTCGAACCATTTTTGCAATATTTTTCAACAACGTTGATAAAAATTTGTCGTGATTTGCATGAAAATTTTGACGTTTTTTTCCCCGAAATTCAAACTTGTTCTGCGATATTTCTTACGATTGTTATGTTGGGAAAATTTCAAGTTTTTCAAAGATATTTCAATTACTTTCGCAAATTTTTCGGAAAATGACGATTGTAGCTGAGATGAAAATTCGACCCAATGCGCCGCACCTCGAAGACAAATTCACTTATACATCTTATACAATACGACCCCGATTTCCACGGCGCGTAACACTGGCCTACATGCGGGAAGATGCTTTGCAGGGCAGACGGACATTTCGTTGGTTTCTTTTTGCCGTCGTAACGACGACGACGTGACATCTAGACCGACGTCGCGTCGCGTCGTTAGAACTAGATTCGCTTTCGCCCTGTCAGCCGAAATGAAAATGCAAATAATACGTTGCTCGAGTACGTAAATACGTAAGCTATCTCTAATTGTCGTAAATCGAAGCTGCGAAAAAAATTACCTCGGTAGCCGGCTATAAGAAATGTGTACGTAGGTAGTTAGGTACTCGTACTTGGCTCGTTTTATGGGTCGTCTCCTCCTGCGCCAGCTCCTAACGCCATTATAATGAGTAATAATCGTGTAATTTTTAAATTGTCGGGAACATCTTGTTTACACATAGTGTACTTGATTCGAGTAGCTGTACGAGTTCGGGTACGCCCCGAGGTTTATGCTGGTACTCAAAAGTCATATTGACGTGTGAAAAGAAAATTGTTATGGCAACGATTTGTACGGTACATTCGTTAATACGTACGAGTAAATAGCATAGGTGTTCCGTGAGGCATGGCATGCCATACAATATACAGTAGCCGAATAGGTGGTTTTTTCCTTTTCGTCGGATTGTAATTGCTGGGACGAGTACTCGCAAGAAACGTACGTACGTTTCGCTCGATTAGATTTCAAGTTGAAATTTACCCGATTTTAGTACCCATTTGTAAAGGTGTAAACCCGCGTTAAACTGTATTATCTTCTATTTGCCGTCGATACCGATACCGATGCCGATGCCAAACTATAACCGACAGCGACACACCTGTTGACGTTAATTGAAGGTTCGACTGCTGGTAGATTACATACGTTTTAAGTAAACTTATCGTGTACATACATGGCGCAGTGTACGCGGAAAAGTAGCCTATCGATCGAAACAAAATCAAACTTTATTAAAATTATTATATTTCGCTACTGGTATTACGTAGTCGCCAAGTAGAATTCGTTGAATTGGGGTTTTCTTTGTTTTTTCGCGTCTTCGGCGTACCTACGAATGTATTTAAGTACGTGTACGCGGGTAGTTGTACGAATTGATGTACCCGAACCTATTACGTGCCTTACTTTGTGTCAGGTTTAGGTTATAAATACGTTGTTTTTAGCCGCATTACGTCAGTCACACGTCAAAGAGAAAGAAGGCACGCAATGTCAGACAATGCGGTAGCAAAAAAACTTATACCAGGTACTTGCTACTCATTACATACGCTGATGATGTCGCTGTTTCGGCCTCATGTCCTCATCCAGTGGCCAATGCTGCGACAATTTTCAGACTATGCGTACGTGTGTCGAGTGCACGACTTACGAGTCGCAATAAATGCCAATTTTTGCCGCGCGAACTCTATTCTTATAATTTGTTGTCCAATTTCAAAGTTGAAGGGGAACGAAAAAGTTCAATAGGAGTATCTAATAGTACTTTGAAAATCGAACAAATTTTATTTAGATGATTTTTTGCCTAACGTTGAAACTAAAGGGGTTAATATCAAATAAATGTGGTACGACAGCGAATACTTGGAAAATAAAAAATGAAAAATTTACTGTTAAATATTGACACCTTCTCCCCTAATTTGGCCGTCTCCTCCTGCCAATATTAAATATTCAAAATTCGAAATTTGTATAAAAGACGTATGTACATCGTACATACGTACCCGATCAATACTTTTGGCTTTTGGTGCCTCGACGTTTGGCGTCAAGTCGCCATAAACTTTCGATGAATAAGCACGTGTCCATTGTATTGATTAATTAGCATTAGGTCCGTCATATCGGGATACCTTCCGGTACATCTGAATACCAACCAGCGGCCTGTCATTTTACGACTTCTTGTGGAAACTCATAATTTGAGTCACCAACAAAGGATAGTCGTAAAAGGCAAGTTCCTTCTGGTGAAATC
>FIZU01007731.1:0-20845 GCA_900064475.1 Pseudococcus longispinus
ATTCACTGTTTGGACAAAAAAACAATTGATGAAAAACGAAGATTTTGACCAAAAACGACACTTTTTACGTTGAAATGACACTTTCTACTTTGAAATCACATATTTGACCGAAAAATGACAATTTTGACATAGATTTACAATTTTGATAACAAATTATACTTTGGACTAGAAGATAAAATACGACAAAAAAACGATAATTTTGACCAAAAATACCAATTTTGACAAAAATTACCATTTCTACAAAAAATTACGATTTTTACCTTAAAATGACAATTGTGACCAAAAATTCGTAATTTAGACGAAAAAAAAACAATTGATGAAAAACGGAGATTTTGACCAAAAATGACACGTACTTTTTACTTTGAAATCATAATTTTGAAAAAAATGACAGTTAGGACTAGAAAACGAAAAATGACAAAAAACGATTTTTATAATCGAAGAAAAATCGATTTTTAGTGTTTTCCTATAATTTCACTACAAGCAAAATTTTTTACTAAAAATTTTTCGATAAGAATATGTAAAAAAGGAGGGAATAAAAAAATCATTTCGAAAAACAATCAAAATATTTTTGGATTAGATAAACTTGCAAACACTTGTGCAGTTTGAGTTGCAGCATTGCTACTTCGAGGGCGACGCACTACTACTGGAACACCCTGTATTAGTACCTAATTTAAAAAACAATCATTCGTTTGTATCTGAACATTGGCAAAAATTACGCGTACGTGGAAAGCATACGGCGGCATTCTATTTGTAAACAAATATTAGTTAGCAAATCATGCTCACCGTCAAGTTTACTATAGGCGAGTACGCGACTGCGACTAGACCCTCCATTCATAAAAATGAAATACGAGAAAAAATGTCCTTTCGCAGGTCCTTTATCTTAACAACGGCTTCTTTTATGACCCATTAAAGACAGTAAACACGTGTAAGATGCTTCGCTACATTTCAAATAGCTCGTAAACATGGTAATGAATTTCAGGTCACAAGGTACCGAGCAGATATAGTCGCAGATACTGAACTAACCACCACGCTGTTCGCAAACGTATAATGCCATCTTCATGTAAGCTATGGCAGACACCGACGTATATGCGTTTGGGCGAAAAACGACATTTACCTATTTTTGAAAGGTACCTATTTTAGTTTTCATTGCTCATAAACGAGTTTAGCAGAGGAAAAAAGCTTGAAAAAAGTGTAAAATACAAGTTAACCAACGAAACGCGCTTTGCAGTTTTAAAAGAGATGATTAACGTTTGCGAAAACACTCAAAGCGAGCTAATTTATTTCGCTATTCTTTATTGAAATATAACCGCTATTTTTCCTCGAGGTGACGTACCGCCCAAGTAAAAAGAACGCAGGAAACCCGAGAGAAGAGAATGTTTCCATTCGATGGAAAAATGAAATAGAAAACGCGAAAGAAAAAAAAATCCTCGCTGAATATCAAAATTACTTTAAAAACTATCACAGCGCGTTTAACTTGTAATTTTTATAGAATTTTGCTGTTTCGAAAAAGCCAAAATACCGAAAATCATTTCTTTTGAGAATTTCCAATTTTATAAACTTCGATTTACCGCACCGGTACATAATTCACAAAACTACGTTTTAATCGGGGGGTATAAATACTCGGATGCGATTTTCTCCGAATAGATCTCTCTCATCGGGAAACGAATTCATTAGCAAAGGTCATTTGGTTTAATTGAAAAATCAGCTCGAAAGAAGTTGGTAAATGGCTTGCGAGTAACGTTCGCCGCAACTCCGATTAATAATCCAAAAGGAAATAAATAATAAGTTACTTATTTGTATGGACTGAAATAATTATTAATCACGTTTCATTTCCACCGAAAATTATTGTGTAAAAAGTTTTTCAGAAAAGTTTTTAACGTTCGAGTTTATAAAAGTGAACAGATCTGAAATTTCATCGCACCATAAATCCCATGTTTTAAACTTTATTACGTTATCCACTTAGATAGGTATAGTTAGCTAGGTAATGAATAGGCCAAGTCAATCTGTACGATACGAATTAATAATAAGAAATTTAATGAACTGGATATTTTCTTAATTCAGATTATATTTTATTTTCTCAATTTCTTCAACAGTTATAGGGTGTATCGAAATGATGGAATTTTTCACCGTCGAAGATGATATACCTAATTTTTATAAACATGTTTGAAAAGAGGGGTATGGTATACTAGCCTGATTAGATATTACCTTATATTTTATGGCGCTATTACCAGAATACCTAATAAGAGCGTCTACGACAGATAATTTTGAAATTGCCAAACACATAAAACCTCTTCATCAAAATTTTCTCCCCAGAAAGCATAACCGACGATAACGTTCTTAAACGTTTTATCGCGTATAGAAATTCAAAGATCATACTTATCGCGATAAAGTTGATACATATTTTCAATAATTTTATCGTTTTAATTATTTTTGGGTTATAAAATTAATTTATTTTCTACATCGTGATCACTTACCGCGTCTCGATTACGTGATTGGAAATCCAAAACCATTACGCTTTCGTTCGGCCGCCCAACGAACAGCTTATCGTCATTCCTCTGTAACACAAATTTAGCACATGAGAACGGAAATATTATCATAATAAAATTATTAACACTACGAAAAACGCGATAAAATAGTTTGAATGTGAGACTGGCATGGAATGAAATTATTGACGATTTCAAAATTGAGTTCAAGTACAAAAGGTGGCCTTTACTCATAATTTGTAAACATTATTAAACATTGAAAGAATTTTTAAATTAAAAATATCCTATTTTGACCCTTCAATGTGGGTTTTTTTGACAAGAAATGGGATTTGAAAAAATGTTGGACAATCGATAATCTAAATGAGATTTAAGGAGGCTTAAAGTTGACTGAAATTTCCAAAAAATCTTTAAAAATTGAAAATAAATTAAAGTTTCTCTTATTGGCTGCCCAAAAATTTCAGCTCCTATCCCACTCCTTCTATTAGAAGTATGAAAGAGGTCGAAATTCTATGAAATGACCAATTTATGGGTGTTTTAGGTGCCATTTATCATAGGAGAGATTTGGATAACAGAGTAACACTAAAACAAACTGTAGATGAACATGCTGCCTAATTCAAAAATTGAGGGGGCAAATTTATTTTCAAAAAAAAAAAATCGAATCTAACCAATTTCAAATTATAGAAATGAACGAATACCTAAGTAGTACCTACCTACGATAAAAAATGAAACAAACTTTCAAATTATGACTATTTGCCTAACTTAAAAATTGAAGGGATTATAGAAATAATTTTAAATCAAAAAATTGACTTTGAAAAATGAATAATTTTTGTTATGTCCATTTTTTATCTAAAATCAACAACGAAGAGACTGACTGTAACACTAAAAGCAAAACAATTTGTAAAAATTTTGAATTTTTTGATTTACTTCGAACGTTACAGCCTCCTCAATTTTGATTTTAGGCAAAAAATAAACGTAACAAAAATTGTTCAATTTTTAAAGTACCTACTTTCTCATTTCTGTGATCAAATTTGAAAAAAAAATTATTATTTCAATAGCCCTTCAAAAAAAATTATGATACAAAAATTTGTTAAATTTTAAAGTGCTACCCAATCAATGGGTAAATAGACCCAGTTGTCTGACCCTCCCTCAATGCTACCCATTGCCATAATTGAAAATTGTTTTTGAAAAAAGTTACCCCTTCAATATTTGAGATAGGCAACATGTTCGTCTGAAGTTTTTTCAATGGTTCCCTGTCGTATCCAAATCTTTCCTATGGAAAAAGATTCCTGGAAAACCCAGTATAATTTTATTGAAGGTGTTTTAACATTTTTTCTGATTCATTTCTTATCAAACAATCATACAATGAGAAGCTGTTTCCAAAAATTTTAAGATTTTGACATTTTTTCAATTTCACGATTTTTTAAAATTGTTTTGAAATTTGAGCAAAGTTGAAGTCAGTTTACTTTACATATGGGATCACAAAAAAAAATTTCAACACTGTTTCTTGTTAACAAAGTCAACATTGAGAGGTTGAAATAAAAAATTTTCAAATTTGAATATTTTTCAATTTTTTTCAGAATTTGAGGTCCGTTAAAATTATTTAATTGACATTTTATCGAAATGTCAGATGGTAAGCATACATTTGCGAAGTTGTTTTCATTTCTCTTTCCGTTTTCTACTCCTGCGTGTAAGTTAAAAAATCAATTTCACTGACGTTAATAAAATTGCATAACCAGTTTGCCGTAAATAAATATTAATTTAGGAATTGAAGGTTGAAATAAATCACATGGCGCAAAAATAGATTTTTTGCATTTTTGAAGGTCTTCCACCTATATTTTCGTATAAAAAAATCTGAAAAAATATAATTTGCGCAATGCTCAATATCTAAGTAGTGTAAGTTCACAACACTTTTTTTTCATTATTGCACTTCTGAAGCGGGTTACCGAAATTGCCGTTGAAAACCTTGAAATGTACATTTCATTAAGAAGATTGAGAAGATACATTCAAAAATGTTTGAAAAAATTTCCATAAATGACCCTTGGTGGTATCTAGCACCCCTGTAAGTTTGAAAAAAATTTGGTCGAAAATTGCCTGAATATAAAATACAAATTTTTAAGGGAGTCCTTTACACGTATGAAAGCGTACAAAAAGGAGCTTCCGCATTCTCGAGATTACTTGCTCAATAATTCATAGAAATGTCTGATTTTTTGAAATGTATGTAGAATCTTGAAATGTTAATTAGTTTTCAATTTATAAGTGTTCAAAGATGTGGAAATTTCGTGAAAATTTAAAAGTCAATATTTTCTTACCTTACTGCATAGAATGAAATTTTACGTGTGCAATTTGTGCTCTGCAACTATTCTTTATCTACCAACACGATTATGAATTAATATGTTTCATTAAGAATTGAAGGAAATATTTAGGAAATGCGAAAAGGAAAAAAATTCATATCAAAAATTATACTCCATAATGGTCAATAATTTCTGAACTTTAGATTGGGTCAATATCGTTAGATTTATCATATCAAAAATGATCCTCCATAATGGCCAATAATTTCTGGACTTTAAATTGGGGCAATATCGTTCGATTTATCAATTTTAAATCATTTGATTCATAGATTTATTCACAATTTTTTGAGCATAAAATTATCAAATAAATTTCATTTCTAAAAAAGTGGAAGCAAAATTATTTGAAATTTTATTAATTCAAAAAGGTTTAGTTGGAAAACATAATTAGGTAAATGTTGACAGTTTTGAATATTTTTAGCTAAAGAACGGCAAGATAATGATACCGAAAATGTGAGGTCGCAAATTTAATCAAAATTCGCAACCATATATTTATTTTCAAAAAGTTGAGGTAGGTCACAGTTAGGTAAAAGATACCCTTAACCAAAATTTCACAATCATCACTACAGGAGGAGGTAAGAGTGAAGTGGCGAAATGAAAATTTGATTATCATGGTCCTATACAATAAAGACCAACTCTCACTAATTAGTTTCAAAATTCCCAGTGAGGTCAAATAAACCCGAGTCTACTCGATTTTTTCATCTTTCACCTTGGTACAACCTACGAGTATACCTCGTGGCTGGACATCCTCTCAAGTCTCACTAAAAACGCAGACGACTAGACATGGACATCCTATACATCTATGAGCAGTATTGAGGTATCGAATTTTCATTTCCTAATTTTTCCATCAGCAGAGGTTTCAATTTCATCACATACTCGTGTATGACCAAGGTAATGTATCAAATTTCAAAAAAGAAAATTGATTTCGAGCTCTTTTATAGCAAAAGAATAAATAGTGTCACTATACACACCTTTTATTTTACTCGTTTCTTTGAATCCAAACCAAATGGAAAAATTGGATGACTATTCTTGCGAAATATAACTAGGTACTTTAATTTCTCTTTGTACTCAACGAGTTATCAATTTAAAAGGAAATGAAAAAGAAAAAAAAAAGAGAAGCCAAACATTACGTCAGTACGTACATCAAATATTACCCTTTAACAGCTTTTTACAAGCGAAACAAAATTTCAACCTATTACCAACTCGCGTAAGCCTATAAGTTACTTTGATTTTGTTTAACAGGGAATTCTTTCGTTTCACTTTATCGTTTTTTTTTCTTTCATATCCTGCTCGTGTTCAGGTCTCTTTCATAATTTTCCATTGCCACTCGTCTCCTTTACAATACTTTCGTTTCAAAGGGGTCCATACTCGTACATGTACATATGTAGGTACTTTAAAGAAAGAAATCGTTACAGATAATATCATTTCAGCTACGACTTGATAAAAAGTCAACTGTCACGAAAGTGTTATTGTTTTATAAAAATATATCAACCGAGAATTTTCCATTTCTCGCCAAGCTATCGCTGGCATTCTTTGATTTGTTCGTTTATCTCGCTTCAAAAAAGAGTTTATTTTCCATTCAACATTATAAGAGTTGTCCATCAATGGGTTTATCGAGTGCCAATCCGGCACAATTTTTATTTTATCAAGAGGCGAAAAAGGATCATATCCCGTTGGCTTGGCCTACATTACGTTTACAGTCATTGTCTATAGGATCCTGGGAAGCTATGTGACAGAATAGAGTAAAACTAGAAGTGTTTTAAGAAGGTCGGTCATGTTGTTAGTTCATTATTTCAACAGTTTTCAAAATTATAAGTTGCTCAAAATACAGATTTCTAAATTTCATTGTTTTAAAAACAAATCATACATCCGGAGAGATAACCAGTGGTGTTGAATTATCGATATAATCATAATATCGATATTTTAAAATTCGTAAAATATTGTTGAAACAATAAAAAATGATGAAATTTCAACTTTTGAACAACTTTTTTTGGAAAAATGTTCACCCTTTGCTTGGGCTCAACAAATTTACTTTTTTGACATGGATATAATTTTGTCCATTTTAATTAGGTACCCATTTTAATTGTCCAATTCCTTGACGATGACTTTTAGACATTTTGTCAAACTTTTTTCGACTTGTAAAATTTTTTCGACTTCCATTGACTTTTTGAACTTGAACAATTTCAGAGACAATGCTAAATTTTAGACATTTTGTCAGACGTTTTTGAACTTTGAAAATATTTAAAAACTCCAATTAATTTTTGGACTTGGAAAATGTCAAATTTATGGGCTCGAAAAATTTCAAGAAGGTTCAAATCAATCGTTTCGTCAGATAGCTTTTTACCTAACACTGATTTTTAGACATTTTGTGAGACTTTTTTGAACTTGCTGACTTTTAGATATTTTGTCGAACAAACATGTTATACATGTACTTTTCAACTTGGAAAATTGGGTTCTAAACATTTTGTCTGACTTTTTAGGCTTCGAAAATTTCAGAGATAATGCTTACTTTCAAACATTTTGTCAGACAAATAATTGAGACTTTTCGAATTAAGAAAATTTTAGAAATCAGGGTGATTTTCAATATTTTGTCAGGCAGACTCCTTAGAAAATTGCAGATATTAAGTTCGCTGATTTTTGAACTTGGAAAATTTTAAATAACTAAAATTATAATTTTTCAACTTGAAAAATTTCAATTTTAAGGATTTGAAAAATTTCAAGAATTTAAATTAGACATTTTCCCAGCTAACTTTTTACTTAAGGTTGATTTTAGACATTTTGTCGGATTTTTTTGAATTTGGAAAAATTTTCAGATTTCTACTGACTTTTTGTGCTTGGAATTGAATTTTGAAAATTTCTCAAAAAAATTCCATTATAAAATGGATATTTTGTCATAATTTTTTGGGATTAAAAAATTATTCAAAATTCAAATGACTTTTTGGATTTGGAAAATTTCAAGAAAATTTAAAATATGAAAAGAACTTGGATTTTAGACATTTTGTCAGACAAACAATTTGGATTTTTAGAAAATTTTAGAGACTTTTAGAAATTTTGTCAAACAAAAAAATTATATTTTTAATTCCTAATAAAATTGACTTTTAGACATCTTGTCAGACTTTTTCGGATTTGGAAAAATTTTCTTCGTTTTGAACTACGGCATTCCCAAAGCTTTCGACTTGATTGAGGTTTTCATAGCCTCTAAATCTATTTCTGGAACTTTTGGGTCATTCCATATCAACTCGACCAAAAAAAATGAAATTTTCAACCTCATTTCCTTCGATTTCGCTCAAATTTTTTTAATATAATCTACTCATCCAAAAACTTGGAAAACATGATTGGTTTGCCCCCAGCCCCCTGAGGAAGGTGGGGGGCATTGTTATTGCAATTTCTTGTTGTACTCAATTTCAGTGACTTATAACTCCACTGATATGATACTTAGCTCAAAATAGTTTTTACAGTTCAAAAGCGCGTTAACTTTTGATTCAAGAACATTCATCCAAGTTTTCAAAAGTTGAAAGTTTGACTTTTGAATCGAAAGTTCAACGTTCAAAATGGCGCTGAAAATGCGAGCTATTATTTAAAAAACTACCATAAACGTAACTTTTGATGGTATTTTGAAATATACCATTTTCAAGATCGGCACTCTGAAGGGAAAGGGAGCAGCTTCTCCCAAAATTTGGGTCAAAATTCCAAAACAAAGAAGTTTATGCGTGTAATGTTTTCGGAGGTGCTGAACACGAATAAGACATTAGTTTTTCGATTGGGCCTCATCTGAGCCCCCAGCACCCCCCATAGGCTCAAATTTCCAAAAAATTGAGTGATATATGAAATAGTACGTTTTCTAGGGCGCTGAACACAAATACGACCATAGTTTTTCGGTTAGACCTCATTTTCATGCCCCCAGCACCCTCCAATTGAGTAAAATTTCAGAAGATTCAATAATTGGATGATATTCTCTGAAATTTTTCTCTATTGAGGGGAGCTGATGGCCTGAAATGAGATTCGTGTTCAGCGCCCCTAAAAACATATTATATCATATATCACACATAATTGGATGACTTTTTCGAAAGAAAAACTAAGAACAAAAAGCCAAAAAAAAGTTTTTCAAGATATGACCTTATTACTTCGAGTGTGTGAAATATTCAATGTTGATATATTCGATTATTTCTAGAAATGCCCGATCAATATCGTACACCAATTTGGCACCGTTTTAAAATTAATACTTAAAAAATACAAGTCTTCTTCCCGAATTGAATTTGAAAAATTACAAACAAATTCGATCGTTTAAAAAAAATAAAACATTCCCACGACACGACATATGTTCAACAATTCGAGAGAAAAAAAAATCGCGTTAAGAACAATTTTCGTAGAAATATTTACCAATACAAAGTAAACTTCGTTAGGTACACTCCTTTACAGTAACAAGAAACGTGAAATTGAAAAACTACTTGAGCGTTACAAGTTTTGTTAAATCGTTGGAACATAATTTAACCTATCCGCAGCATGAAATTGTGTTTACACATTCGAATCAATGACAAAACGTTTTCCAGAACAAATCGAAAGCAAAAACTATATGTAATGTTTTCGAAGACAATTTCGTTACGAAAAAGCAATATTTTTGTTTTATTCGATAGGTGAAAAAAAAACATTAATGTATGTTTCTGCCCAGCCAAAAAAAAAAAACTTTGATATATTATTTTATCGGTTTTCATAAATATAATTAAACGTGGTCTCGTATGAGTACTGATTCTATTCTAGGTACATTTCCGGATCTATCTACGCGCTTATCTAATTTAAAATACGTCGCAGCAAAAAATTGAGATAAACAAAAGAATAACGCACGAAGCGAAGGAAAGATTTTCCATTTCGGACAGCAATGAAAATGAATCAAATTAAAAGGAAGAAAAACTTCTTTTTCGAAACATGTTGTATGTAACACCAAACCGTGTGTACCAGCTTTGAAAACAATCCCCTATTTGTTGAAACTTACATCGAATCACATGTTTTAATCTCACCATTAAGGGTTTTTTTTTCTTTTTTTTTTTACAAGTGTTTCTCCAATAAAAAGTTTTCTTAAACTTTGTTTACATTTTGGTTTCTCAGGTCACGTTTACACTAATGTCATTCTCAACAAAAGGAATACATAAATGGGGGAAAAAATAAACGTAACGTGGAATTTGATAGGAAAAAAACACCATAGGTAAGTGATTAATATCAAATTGCAAGAAATCGTGACAAAAGTACCGAAAAATAATTACAGTTTGTATGTTTGACGAATACGTAATATTTAGAATGATTCCAGACAATTCTTCAAAATTACGTGGGAAACATTATCTGTTTTTTTTTTTTTTTTTTTGAAAACCCACGAATCATATTTCCACCGATATAATTCCTCGAATCACGAAACCACAGCGAAACAAAATTCGCAGCCAAAACAAATAATTGCGTTTCGCTGATACTACAGTATTTTGTTATTTTTCCTCGCAATAACCCCTTTTATAATCATAAAAAAATTAATACTTTTGCAGTTGTGCAGGAAAGTAGACGATCATCTTTGTTATATAAACTTTTTTTTTTCGAGAAAAACTGTGTCAATTTATGATTCCAGCTGAAATAATTCAAAAGCACGGATATTGTTCGTGTTGGGTGTAATATGAAAAATATAGCATATGATGAAAATGTAGGTATAGTTTGGAGATTCATGCGATGCGATCGATATCAAAATTGAATGAATGAAGGCTATCTCGCCGTATTTATTTTTGCACACGCATAAATATTACGTGAAAGGTATAGAAATCTGAAAAGTTGAAAAAGCGTGAAATGAAATAGCGAAAGAACACAGCGTTCGGCTTTTTTCGATGTAGGAAGTTGATTGAAGTGGGAACACTCGCCATAAGTCACGGAAAAATATCGCCTCAATGTATATAAGTAAAGAAATACGATGCTATTATGATCAATGAGGTATATAAGGGTGTAGAAAATCGAGCAACTTAAATGTACCGATTAATTTCATCACACGGTTCAATTACCTACGTTCTATCTATCGTTCGGTATTAATTTCGATCGGTAATAAAGTCGTCATTTTGTCTTCTATGCGATTGTTTTTATTAGTTTTTCGTCGTATGTGTTTTTTCATCACATTCTGATACCAAATTACCAGCATTTGTGTTTAGAACGAGCGTCTGAAAAAATAGATATTTTGCCCATTAATTATGATTTCACTTCGGCCGAAAAAAAAAATAGACAACTGGATGAGAAAACTTGATTTTCAATCGTACAATACAAGACAGAAATCAATCGTATTAAATTAATGAAAAAATTTTTCCCATGTTTACTTTTACCGCTGGATATTTGTTTTCGTACCGATGAAAGGAAAATAATAAGCATCGAAAAAGAAAAATTTAATAACCACCATATTCGAGATATTTTTAAGCGAGCCGAGTGAATTATATTTGATATCTGACAGAAGATGTCCATGTTCTTCATTTCGTACCATATTTGTGGAGGAAGAATTATTTTTAATAAATTCTTATACCAGGCTTAGCGATATTCGATTTTCAATAAAAGCGAAAAGTAAGGCATGCTACGAAATCTCTTTTTCAAGTTTGTATTGATGTCAACAGTATTGTATATTTTCTGATTCTTTGAAGTATAAGTATAGGTAAAGGTGGTATTTGAAGAATTCTTTCTAAATTTTTGTACATTTAATAACAGATATAGGTGTTGATATGATATTTTCGTTTCATAAGCTTATTTACAGAGCAAGTTTAAATTAATATCTATTTACAACCAACACACATCAATCCCAAGTACAAAAGCTTAGTTGAAATCTAAAAATTTTTCCAAATTCAAAAAAGTCAACAAAATGTCTATAAGTCACCCTTATAGGTAAAAAGCTGTCTGACAAAATGTCTGATTTGAACTTTCTTGAAATTTTTCAAGTCTATAAAGTTGAAATTTTCCAAGTCCAAAAATTAATTTGAGTTCTTAAAAATGTTTCAAGTACAAAAAAGTCTGACATAAGGTCTGAAAGTCAATTTTTCAACTTGAAAAATCTAAATTGTTTATCTGCCAAAAGCCAAAATGTCTACGAAGCTCTAAATCGCACCTCTATGTTTTTTTCCCGATATATTGCTCATTTCTCATTATTATCGTGATTCTCGTGTCAACATTTTTTCCAATCATCAACTTCGTAATTTTGCCGGTTTTTCGCGGGAACGAAGCCTTACCCAAGAAAATTCGTAATAACCAAAATTGTAGAGGAGAGAATTTCCTTTCAAAAATATACCATCAAATTTTCGATACGATCAATAGTTTTCGAGTTATTTTTGGGAAACCGTTTTCGCTGATTGGCGAATTTTCACATTTTTCCATTTTTCATGTGAATGAAGCGTTTCCCAGAAAAATTTGTAATGGCCAAAATTGTAGAGGAAAAATTTCCTTTCATTTGTATGCTATAAAATTTTTGATACAATCAATAGTTTTCGAATTATTTTCGGAAAACCGTTTTCGAGAATTAACGAATTTTCACATTTTTCCTTTTTTCGCGCGAACGAAGCGCTGTCCAGGAAAATTTATAATAACCAAAATTGTAGAGGAGAAAATTTCCTTCCTATTGTGAGTTATCAGATTTTCGATACGATCGATAGTTTTTGAGTTATTTTTGAAAAACTGTTTTTCATATATATGGATACATACAAGTACCTGTACAATTTATCTGAACTTGAAAAAAAAATTCCAAGCTTTCAGGTCAACTTTTTCCACTTTTTTGCGTTCTAACCCATCTCCTCGTCGACACGAGAATCATTTCGAAAATGAGAAATGAGCAATATATCAAAAAAAAAAGTAGGGGTGCGATTTAGAGCTTCGTAAAATGACTGAAAGTCAGCATTATCTCTGAAATTTTTCAAGTTCAAAAAGTCAATGAAAATCTGAAAAATTTTCAAAGACCAAAAAAGTCTGACAAAATGTCTAAAAGTCATTGTCAAGGACTTTCGTGAAGGTTTTTACGGACACGAAAAATGGACAAAATTTTTAGATTGACCCCAGCCAAAAGACAGATCCATGACAAACCCAATTTCCCCCACCCCGAGACATCACTGATCATTTCTATTTCCATACCACCCATGGAAGTATAAAATGTAGTTCAAAAAGTCAGACACAATGTTCTAATGTCTATTGAAATGTCTGAAACTCAAATTTTGAAACAATCTAAATTTTTTCAAGTTCAAAAATCAACTGACCCTTCATAAAAATTTTTCAAAATCAAGAAAATCAAAATTTCTGAAATTTTCCAAGTCCAAAAAGTCTAAAATAGCCTGATAAAATGTCTGAAAGTTGGCGTAAAACGATACGCCACACGACATGAATCTATACTAACGGATGTTTTCAATTTATTCACAAAATTTTTGCCTCTTGTGCGTGATGTTGGGGCTGGGGAGGGTGGAAATGAAAAACTGAGCCGATTTTTGAGATCAGCGACCCTAAAAACCTAACATATCATATGTGACACGATTTTTTCTTTTTTTCGAAATTTGAGGTCCAGTGTGGAGAATGGGGGAGGGGGGTCGAATCAAAAAATTAAGTTGATATTTGTGGTCAGCACCATTGAAAACATAACCAACGATATGTCACACCGTCTGGATTTTTTTTTGAAATTTTACCAAAATTTTGGAGCTCATAAACCCCTTTAGGACATTAAGATCTCACGATGAAACATTGTCAGTTGTAAGTAGCATAAATCAATGTATCGATTCGAATTATTACGAGTTTTTAAATGAAAGCTCAAAGAATGTGGCAAATTTTCGAAAATTGAGTTTTTTGAAAAAGTTTGAGCTTTGAACCTTGAAAATTTTTCATGCATGATTTTTCATCTATTTTTGACGTTCTTTAAAACTGACATGAAATGACCCAGGAGGTTTTCTTTCAGGAAAAAATTTTCTCGTTACGTCCACGTTGATATCACTTTTTTTGAAACAATAATTTTTGAAAGTCAAACTTTTTAGTTTGATGTTTAATTTTTGGAGGAGAAATGAAAATCCACCTTGACATAAAGACACCTAAGAAGCGAAAAATAAATCAAACACCTCAAATTACAAATGTATAAAAAAATTCGTATCAATCGGTACATAAATGTATACGAGTATAACTGGCTTGAAAAAGAATAAAAATGAAAAAATACATACAACTTTTAAAGGCCAGAAAAATATCCCCTTCAAAAATCATCGCAAAGATTTTCGGATAAAAAGTAAGTATACGCAAAAAAACTGGCAAAAATTCGTGTCCAGCTACAATCTCTTTTTCCTTTTCCTTTTTTTTTTATTTTGCAATTTAATGCTCATTTACCTACACCATTATACGAAATGTTTAAGCCTATTCCATTTTTCTGGCCATTATACAGATTTTCCCGTTTCACAGTTCCGTACGTGACTTGTTGGAAAAAAATTTAAATGGAAATCATTATAATGAAATAGCGGACCAGTTGATTGACATTTCATGGAAAACTATGTAAAAAAAAGGGGCCACTATTGCGAAGAATTTTACAAGTTTCTCGAAAAATTCTATGTGGTATTGGTATAAGATAGAAGCGTGTGGAAGTTAATGCCTGAAGTTTTCCTTATCAATGTTAATACGTATATAAAAACTTTCAACGTATACTCAAATTGGAGAAATTTTATTTCAAGTTTTCTGCTCTATTTTGTGGACTGAATCGGAATAAAGTTAAGAAATTTAGCAACGTGCTTCCAATTTCCACTGAATTTTTTTAATCGCGTTTTATACTCGTATAATACGATGAATTGAAAATACATAAAAAAAGAAATAAAAAAAACGTGATTTTTATTCGGTTGTTATCTTTTTTTTTAAAATAATTCCAAAACAACTTTAATTTCTTGATTTAAAAAATTTTCAAAGCCGTATAAAAAAGCTATAAAAGGGGGAGTCGATAGGCAATCCAGGTAAAACATTTCATCGCTTTAGCATCGTCGAAACAGCGAGCTATACATACTATAATATTGATAAACTGGAATGGGTGTTTTTTTGTCGTGAAAATTTCAACGAAATATTTCCGTTATATTTCGGGATATTTTGGTCGCGCATATTTATGGCGAAAAAATAATTAACCGTTGAAGCCATCGAAGCAGAAAATTACTACTAACTATGAATCTGGTTCATTATCCAAGTTGGAATAATTTAGTATCTCAATAGGGGGAAAAAGTTAATAAAAGGGTTTCAGCATAAGATGAGCTATAAATCAGGATCTATCGGCGAGAAAATGGAAAACGCTTAAATTCGAACGCTTTCTACCACAAAAATTATTCTCTTGTGCGCAATTCAAACATGGCTTTACTTTTTGCACAAACATCTGAATCGTGTAGTGTACACTACGTGTCCTTGAATATACAACGAGTTACTTCTCATCGTAGTTCCAGATTACGTGAAAATCACCGACACATTAAGTACCTTGGCACATTCGTATCCCTTGTATTTTTTCTTTTCTTTTTTTTACCGGATTGATTTATTTTAGGAATATGGGTATATTGACGAGGTACGCCTTTTCTACCCAGACGTAGGTAGGTACCTATTCTAATACTTTATCTTCGTAAAATAACTAGGTAGGTTTTTTTCGACCCTGTACAGGGTGTTTCGGTAGTAATGCACCGCCTTCAAATCAGAGATGCAGCTACCTAAACTACATACGTGTGTGCATATTTGCCGATCCTAGAATTTGAATTTTGAAGGGAGAAAGTTTGCAATAATCATTGTAGATGTTTCAAAACGTCGTAACTCTGCAGATGATATAGATAGGCAATTTTTTTTAAAACTTTCTTGTAGAACTTTTTGAGCTTCACAAAATGAGTTATATTCATGTTTTGCCCAATTCCAAAATTAAAGGAGCTTGAAAATTTGTAGGCTTCATAACTCCTTCAATTTTCAAGTTATGCAAAATTTTGTAAGTGTAATTTTTTGATGAGATTTTTGAGCTCTACAAAATGAGCTAATCATTTTTCGCCCAACACCAAAATTTAAAACATGAGAGACGATTTTGAAAATTTTTTGAAAAGAAAAAATTGAATTTGGAGAAAATATATCACTTTTTATCTTTTTAATGATTGTAACTCCTTCAATTTTAGAGTTATGCTAAAAATGATTACCTCATTTTGTAGAGCTCAAAAGTATCAACAAAAATTATTCTTACAAAATTTTGCAAAACTCAGAAATTGAAAGAGTTATGAGGCCTAAGATTTTTCAAATCATTGTAGCTCCTTCAATTTTAGAATTAGGGAAAACATGAATATAACTCATTTTGTAGAGCTTGAAAAGTTCTATATGAAAGTTTCAATAAAAATTGCCTATTCATATTATCAGCGGAGTTACGACGTTCTGAAACATCTACGAGGACTAATGCAGAATTTTTCTCCTCGAAATCCTAAAATCTGCAAACATGCATACACTTATGTGATTTGAGTAGCTGAACCTCAGATTTGAAGGCGGTGCACTACTCCCGGAACACCCTGTATACTCGAATAAGCATTTTTTAATTTCTATTTCTATAAAGCTGACAGTTGAGTTTATTCACAGGCATTTTCGTTCGTACAACAAACGTCACGTTTATTGTAGAAATAGTATTCGTGATAAAGTCCCTTTTTTTTGCTAAAAAAAATATATCAAGTTGTTCTATCTAAATTATTCGTAAAATGAATAACTAACTCGAAAAGGATGTTTCGAAAACACGTCGCTCAAGTCAAGAAATACAGTATGAAAATGCGAAAAAAAGAAAGAAAACGAAATGTGAAATGAGTCCATTGAGTAATTCATAATAAATGCAGGTGCCAAGTAGATACACCGATAAATTACGTTTATAATTTCGTATCAAGGCAACACTATGTCCATTGAATCCTTATTTCTCATTTTTCAAATTGTTGGTACTTACCTGAGTAAGTACATAGAACTCGAGGAGGAAAAATAAGGTAAACGGATCCTATATAAATTTCCTCGGTAATAAAAATGAATTTGTTTACATTTATGAGATGAATAGTGGTAATACCGTTATAAGAACAACTGCAACTCTCCGTATCAGTCAGTTAAATGACACTTTACGACATACACCGTACAAATATTGCCTGGCAAATAGATGAAATTATGAATAATCGTATTAGATGTTGCCCCAAATGAAACACAATGTCGACTAAAGTAAACAGTTATAGGTACCGGTGCTTGAGAAAGTAATATCTTTTCGTTAATGAGGCAGTTTTACAAGAACTTGACAAAAATGGGGGTATTTTTTTGTCCCGCTTTACTTTCCAAGGCTCATTCATCGTTTACACTGTTTCCACTTGTAATGAAGTTAGAACAAATAGAAAAAGACGACGTTAGACATAACCGGATTTTTCTTATCTTACAAAGTACCACCTATAATTTTATTCTGCGAAAAAATTACTTTCCACGGTTTTCGAACTTTTTTTCTCTCTTTTCGTGTATCCATCACGACCAACAATTTATCTTTGTGAGGGGAGTTTGAAAAATTAATAAAAAATACCACTGTTATCGTAGTATTAAGTGAAAAATATTTATCTGTCGTTGTAATTGATTTGTGGATGCACGGATGACTGATTGCCACGATGAAAACGGTAGTCTTTTTTCAAGAGTTGCGTTCTGGGTACTCGTAGCATCGTGTAATAGGGATGTATTCTGTAGAAAGCGAGTTACTCGGTGTTTTCATTATTGTTGCGTTAAATAATCATTAATTTGAAAATAAACTTGATGCAATTTCCAAACTTCATAGTCGATGGTTTGATTTTCATTAGTCATCTATACAAGCAATAAATTACACGTAACTAGCACTTTTTTTCGGGCGTCAAAAGATGATGAAATCCTTACAGCGGCGTACGATTTCTCTCGTAGTTTTACAAACACACAGAGTTTTGAGCTTTTCAAAAAGAATAAAGATAGCCTTAGGCGTCCGCAGGGAATCGATAACTTTCATTTTATCAAAACTCAATACCTATCATAATTATTGACTTCGTTCCTTTAGGTATTCTTTTCCAGTCCAGACGTTTACCTGTAAAGGGTGCCTGGTGGGAAGATGTCAAACTGTGAGATTTGGATAAAATCAGCTATCACAAATCAATATACTGGTATGAGAACAGATGAACGTGTTGCCTACCTTTAAAATTGAAGAAGTAAATACCCCAAAAATGTTATCAATAGATACGTACGTCTGCATATATATTATGATAATAAGAATACGAATAGATAGTACATCAAAAAGGCGAACTAATTCCTTTAAGATGATTTTTACACCAAAATTCGAAATTTAAGAGGTTTCAAAATGATGTTGAAACAAAACGGAAAATGGCTTTTTATTCAAATTCGAGAAATTCTAAAAAAAAAACCAATTGGCCATGTACAAAAATCATCTGAACACCCCTAAACAAAAATCGTAAAAATCGGGATTTTTTTCACTCTTCTTTCGTAAAAATACGACTAACATACCAACAAAAAATTAAAACAATTTCGAAATTTTTTTTTTGAATTTTTAAAATTTGAAATTTTTGAAACCTATATGCAAAATGTTGGTTCAAGTTGAAAATCCAAAATTTTTCCACGGTCTTTTGAAACACCTTGCATACCCTGATCAGAAAATAGATACCATTTATCTGTGATTCTCATTCGATCTAATCTATTCCACCTCAACATATCATTGAGTAGCTTTTTTCCAACTGTAGGTATGGATACAGTTCTCACACATTGGGTTTTAAATACGAAATATTTTGTTAGGAAACAAAAATAAGGAACATTTTCGTTCTCTGATCATTCCAACTATAGAAAAGCCACCACTGCATGACCACAAATTCCATAAAAACCTAGCGGCTATATGCTGAAGAAACCATCGGCACGTTTTAAAGTTTTAAACCGAATTTTACAAACCTACAAGTTTTTCGAAATACTTCGAATCTTTTGACCGAACCATTTTCTTTCTCTTCAGCATGGCTTTACTTTCAACTCATATTACTTTCGTTTGAAATATTTCAACATTGAGAAATTTTTCACAAGTGGTTCGAATGTTTGGCGAACTCGCCTCTATGAATTCAAGTATGTGTGGATTTTACTAAACTGCATAGCGTTTGAATGTGAAATCAATAGATTTACGAGTACTTTACATACAAATGTTTTTACACTACGATAAATTGTCGTTTAAAGTAAACATTATTTACGGAGTTTAACGTCGAGGACATGGAAAATTTGCAAATTTCGAATTTCGTCGCTGGTTTGAACACATAATTAAAAGTGAATACAATTAAACAAACAATACCTTTAAAACGACTAACATACAGTATATTTTCATTTAAATTAAAATTAGTCGATAAATGAAATAAACGTTCAAAGAGTTGATAGATCGGGTATTTGACATGAAACATTCGTATTTAACGAATAATCACTTCATTTGTTACTTACAATTAAATTTACACACACCATTGGGATAAAATAAATAAGGCGAATTTCGATCGAATAAAAAAAAATCGTCATATTATCTATACCTACCTACACAAAATAAGCACAAAATTCGCGACAATTTTTGAAATAAACTTATTTGATTTTTGATTGAACCTATATCACAGTGAACTTTTATACATTTCAAAGGAAGCGTTATTTTTTCCATTTATTCGAACGACTGGAATACGACATGGAAATAATTTCTTTCTCTTATCGAATTCGAGTAGGCATAGGTAACAAAGTAACTAACAAGATATATACCAAAACAACATTTTCCAACAAAAATAATGCAATTTTACATAGCTATCGAACCTATCACAAGTAAGGAAGATTGATGAGGTTGTTTTCAATATTTACTCTACAATACAATTTTACCTTACTGATACGATACCCATAACATTAGACGATTTCAAAGAAATTTTTCTTTTTTTCCAAACCGTATAGTCAGGTACGTAGGTATTATATGATTGGTAATAAAATGGTAATCACTCAAAATATTTTATTCATTTCACGAGGATTGTAATTACTCGTATGAAATAGTATAACATACAGGGTGGCCTATTTATAAAGTCGACGGTTTTGAAAATGAAAAAAAAAAACACTTCGACTGCAAAAATATCGAAAACCAAGCCTACTAAAAAAAAAAACAGATAGCTCAAAGGATCGAGAAAAAGAATTCTAATCTCCGCAATTTTTTACCCCTTGCATTTTTTTTTGTAGCACCCTTAGTTTGGTCAAAAAATCCATGAATATGGGAAATTTACGAAGTCGATAATATAAAAAATGAAACAATTTTGATTGCAAAAATCTCGAAAATCAAGCCTTCTAGAAGAAATAAGTAGCTCCTAGGAGAAAAAGAATTTCAAGCTCTACAATTTTCATTCCTTGCACTTTTACCATAGCATCCTTGATTTGGCCAAAAATCCATGTTTATGGGAAACGTGCAAAATCGCTGATTTTGAAAATTATTAGGCAAGAAAAAAAATCAAAAAATAGCATCGACTTCGTAAATTTTCCATAAACATGGATTTTATGGCCAAACTAAGGATGCATCCAAAAAAATGCAAGGGATAAAAATTGTTGAGCTTAAAATTCTCGTTCTCCTACGATCAATCAATTTTTTTCTAGGAGGCTTAGTTTTCGAGATTTGGCAATCAGTGTTTTTTTTTCATTTTCAAAACCATTGATTTTATAAATGGACCCAACCGAAGTACAATTGGATAGGATTGCCTAATTTGTAATTGAAGGAACAAAATTAGGTCAATATGAAAATTTTTAAACATTTTGATACAATTTTTTTTAATGAAAATTGTTTCTGAATATTTCATCGGAAATTCGGGTTTGCCGGGTAACAAACCCAAATGGTTTTACTTGATGAAAAAAACTAGAATGTACCATCGACCATATACTCTTTATATAGACCGCTCGTAGAATACTTGAAATCTTGTGGAACAGAATTCTGACAGAGTTTTTCGGGAATGCACCTCCGCATGCGCGAGTTTGATGTTTCTGGAGGTGGTG
>FIZU01007739.1:0-17137 GCA_900064475.1 Pseudococcus longispinus
GGATCCTGTCGTTTACATTCGGGAAGGTGGGTCTCGCCCATCGCAGCTGATGTTTGCTTCCAGTTAAAAATGTAGAATTTCTTTCATTACGATTTAGAACGTCGAACAGAACATTTTTCTCTGGCGGTTAATTTTGTGAGCTATCTTCAAATTGATTAGTTTCCGGTTGTAATTTTTTTTAATGGAACGTAATGTCAATTAATAACATCGAAATTTAAAATTTTCCTAGGATGATCCATATTACCACCCCACAAGTTGGGATCAGGGTCTAAAAATTTGAGTATTCACAAAAAACAACTTTATCACTTTGTAATTAGATGATGACAGATGGAATGAAAGGCACCTGAAACCTTGTTTTCATCATGAATGACACTAGTTACCTGTATCTTCCATTTTGTAGCACTGCTCGATTATGAAGACTTAGGGGAATGGGTTGTATTCTTACCCTGACTCATATTCCTACAATTTACTCTATAAATTGGCAATTTTTTTGTCACACAGAATGGTTTGTTTTTGAAGAAAAGAAAAATGGGCAAATTGGATGGCATTTTGTTAAATTAAAATGACTGATCTTGAAAAATGAAAAGTCCATCAAAAAATGAGGTCAACGGATGATTTTAGCTGAAATTTTTCACTTCATGATGACAATAAAAAGTCAGATAAGTTTCATTTCCGTCTATTCGTCCAAATTGTATTCCTCCCACCTCTCTCCCACCATCCCAAATGTGGGAATACCATTTCACACTATTGCATCGCCTTAGATAGCCGGAATATCATATACGATTCGAAATCAGGGCACGAGGGTAGTTCGCAGAACATTTTCACATTGGTGGCTTTGGAATTGTTGTGTTTTCGTGTGGTTTTATGTATTTTATAACAGCACATTATACGATTTTATGTCGTGCGTAGAATATGTGCGCAAGATTAATAAAAATCTGCGTATATTTCAAAGGGTTGGGTTGGGTTGGGCTACACTACATACATTGTATACACATTTAAGTACGTATATGTACGTATGCTATCCAACGATAATATTTCTCGTCGCCCGGTATAATTGTCATTTATAGCGTAGCTCAACGCTGTGTAATTACACTACGCGTATATATGTGTATAAAGTAAATATGTAAATTTATACGTTATAATTTGTGTCATTAGTAAAGTTTTTAACTTTTGTGACGCAGTTAAAATAGAATGTTGTATGTGTAAGAAGTATAAGTTTTTGAAATTCAGCCATTGGGTACAAACACATCTCTGACAATATGTATTTAGTAACTTAATTTTAACAAGTAAACAAGAAAAGCTTATAAAGTAGCGAGTTATTTAAATTTTAAGTTTACTTGGCAACAAGTTTAAAAGCACCAACTTCCATTAGTGGTATTATAATTTGAATGAAAGCTCGCGGAATCAAATTAATACTGACTCTCTGGTACCGAAAGCCTTCTCTTTAGGGAAATTTTACCCGTTTGTTATACATATTACATACTGTACGGGGCTCGGCGCAGTGCGCTTGTTGCCAACATCGAATCTAGAAATCCACTTTGAACGTTGTGAAAATTTTACTCGCTGGTGCCGATTTACTCGTAGGCGAAGCTTTTCCTATACTAAATAGCTCGTAATTTACCTACCACCGTCACCGCCACCGGTTTTCGTGTCGACGAGATGAGAAAACGATACTTTATATATGCTTCGATGTTGATTGTATTATCTAAGTACCCTTATACCTAATCCTATACCTATTACTTAAGTACCTATACTATTAGGTACCTTAGTTACCCTACCTATGCGTATATTCGAGCTGGCGATAAACTATTAAAAGCTGAGTCCTTTGTTGAGTGAATTTTAATTAGCTTAAAAAGTTACGATACGGTGGAACGATTTAAGTGATGGGTTTTTTTTGCCGTGTGTTCGCAGGTAACCGGGGTCGTTGGACGTGCCGAAACACTTTCCTCGGTGTTTTTCTTGTTGGCGTTGTTGTTTTACAGTCACGCATCGAAGAGGAAAAAAACTACAAGTAAATAGTTAATATGTTTACATTATTATGTTATTACGCTGGCGTGATGCGGATTTAATTTTGACCTTACAAATTAAAACCGGCCAAGTATCGAAGCTCTCTGTATTTCACCCTCGCCCTCGAGCCTCGATCACTCTGCGGTGTAGAATTCCGCCTTGTATAAGAAACGAGCCGACTGGGGCGTTCGTGTAAACGCATTCTCTCTCGCGGACCAAGTTGTATCGAGATGGGGCGATTGTGCGGTTTCGAGTTGTGTCGTTAAGTTCAACTTTGCTAGGGTGGAAAAAAAAGCTACTTCCGTTTCACGACGATTGCTTTGGGAACTGAATTGAAATAGTGTACGAGATTTGGTCGAGACTAAATTACGACTACGTAGACGTACTGCTTACATATATGCTAACCCTATCTACGAACGTCAGGGTCAACTATTTTTCACGTCGGATATAAGCAGTGTCACCGGGTCTAATGCTCCTTTTTCCCTTTAAAAGTCAATTTATCGATTGAAAAACTTGAAATTACGGCCGAACCACGTTTCGCGAAAATTTTCCCTGTATTAATCTGACGTTTCGGGAACGATTCGTGGAGAAAAGATGAGAAACCGTGGTTGGGAATTTTTTGTTTGGGAGATTTGAGCATTGTGGTTCTGGAAGTTGGCTTGAGTGGAGTTGAGGATGTTGGGAAATTAGTGCAGATTGTAGAAACTAACTTTTTTTCGTGTCTGAAAATACAGGATGGGCTTGAAAGTTGTATCAAAAAAAGAACAGTAGAGTTAGAGCTTTTGGGATGCAGAATTCCATTCTTTGAGGTGGTTTTGAGTCTAAAGCAGTATTTTTCAACAAATTTTTACCCCCAAGAGAGCAGAAATGGATTTAATTGCAAAATGCTAAAAAAAAAAAAATGTAAACAATCTAAAAAGCTCAAATAAATTCCTTCGAAAGAATAGCGAAACAAGTTAAGAGCTCATCGCAAGAGGGTTGAGTGATTATTAACCGAATAATCGATTAATTGACGTGTAAAAAATAATCGACGAACGATCATTTTGCTGCGATGACGATTCATTAAAGATAGGAGCAATGTAAAAATGAATTTATTTAGCCGAAAATATGTGATTAATGATCATTATAATTGCATTGATTTGGTACTTTTTAATTAAAGGCTTTTGCTGTTTTTTTTCTGACGATTAATCCATAATCGATCATTTAAAATTATATAAATAATCGATTTTGCTGTTATTGTTCCATTCGTCAATCTTTTTCTTCTTGTCAACTGGAAAAAATCTGGGGAACAAGTGCTCTTGCGTAGCAGTGTTTGGAAAATGAAACAATTTTTCCGTTTTCATTTAGTCTTGTTTGACAAAGTAGGCATAATTATATATTATTTTCTGTCTTCGTTTTTTTTTAAAAACCAAAAAATTTTGTTTCATTCTAAAAATAAAAAATTTTTGTTTTTTTCTAAAAATCAAAAATTTTTGTTTTTTCTAAAGATCAAAATTTTTGTTTTTTTTTAAATCAAAAATTTTTGTTTTTTTCTAAAAGTTTGAAATTTTTGTTTTTTTTTTCAAAATTTTTGTTTTTTTCTAAAAATTAAATTATTTTGTTTTTTTAATCAAAAAAAAATTCTAAAAATCAAAAAAATTTGTTTCATTCTAAAAATCAAAAAATTTGTTTTTTTAAAAATCAAATTTTTTTTTTTAAATTAAAAAAAATTCTAAAAATCAAAAAAATTTGTTTCATTCTAGAAATCGAAAAATTTTGTTTTATTCTAAAAATCAAAAATTTTTGTTTGTTCTAAAAATTAATAACTTTCGTTTTTTTTAATCAAAAAATTTTTTTTTTTTATAAAAATTATATAAATTTGTGTTCTATGATTTTTCTTTTTTTTGTTTTTTCACGTCTTTCTCCATTTTGAAGAGTTATAATTTTATAAACAATGAAAAATCAAATCTTCGATTTTGTTTAAAGTTTCAGAACTTGAAAAAATTGTATTTAAAGCATTATACAACGAATTTCTGTCCATTTTCTTGATGAAGTCTGCTCCAATAATATTTGTTGATTGTAAAATCTTATTTTTCACAGATTTTAACACTAAACTAAAATAGCAATAAAAGAAAAAACGAAAAAAACGAGGTTTTTGTTTGTTTATCATAATTTCAACCTATTTCAGTTTTCGTTTTTTTTTTTTATTAAAATTTGGTCCTTGAACTAATTCCAACAGAAGATCCCTCTAAAACTATTTTGATTGGGTTGAACAATTCTCTGTGAAAAAAATGGTAATTGGCTATTTTTCCGAAAAATTTATTACTTCGTGAGATAACAGCAAAAAAAACTTCGAGGAGGATTGGACAAATACAAAGAGGCAAAGAGAAAATTTTCAAGACAAATAACAGTACATATTCCAAAATTAGATACATCGCGATATATTACAAAAATCGGGCCCTTTTTGATCAAAGCACGTGAACAAAAATGAAAAATTATATCTAAATCATACCGTACGTAATTTTAGATTAAACCCAAGTTGAAATTTCCGCATTCGTCTGGCGAATTAATTCGGCATGGTGTAGAAAAATCCATTTCGAGTGAAGTCTTAAAGTAAAATCCTTCTGTTCCATTTGCAGTTTGAAATTCACGATGGTTGTTGTGAACTTGGGCGTATTTTAATCTTTTATTTTTGTAGCTCCATCGAAAAAGAAATACTTAGGTCAAAACAAACTTTTCATCGGTGCCAAACAGGCCAAACTCCAAAACTTCGTGTCGAGAAAAACTATATTGTACTTATTAGAACAAAAAATAAATCACTCTGTTGGAATTTTTCATTATGAAGTATTCCTATTTTTTTCGGCTCGTTCGTAAATGAACATGAAAATTTAAAATTACTTTGAAATGGTGGAAGTTGAAAAATATCCCAATCTCTTCCATGAAAAAAAATAAATGTAAAGAAAGTTGGAGTTTTTTATCCCCCAAAAAAGGTGTATTTTTCTCGTTCTCAATTGGTAGATTTTTTTCATCAACAATTGGAAGTTGAACGTTCGACTGCGTGTGGAAGCAATTATAAAGAACGAAAAAAAAAATTTCATTTGTGGTAAAAAAAAGTCTTCATTTCAATATGATTTACGAGCATTTTTCAAGGTTTTAATAATTCCGCGTATATCTACGTACAATGAAAAATCTGCTTCGATTTTTACGCTTTAATTAAGGGCAGAATTCGGTGGATATAGGGAGCAGTTAAAATGCGCCATTTTTACGCGTCTCTCAGATGGAGAATATTTCACGTTGTGTAAATTCGTCGTGTTCTTTTGGCGAACTGAGCCTTTTGCGTCGAGGTTATAAAAAATGCACGGTTGATTCCTTGAATATAAAACGAAAACAGCATAAGAACGGTCGATTTATGTTATTTACAAATGTCTACTTTATAACTTATTAAATTTCTTCCATCATGGCTTGTACTCGTAGTTGCATATACAAAAGCGTATTCCTATGACGTTGATTTTGATAGATATTTTCGTACATATTTTCATTTTCCCGCTTGGAGGGATATTGATAATAATTAGATGTAAATATGAGGAAATTTTTAGTTCATCCCAATTATGTAAATGACCTATGATGGAACGCCGATAGTCTGAAGCCTTTATTATGTTCCATTTATCACGTCGACGTATAAAAAATCAATTTATTAAATTGGCGAAGCGTTTTTTCTTACTGTTCAACCCTATGGTATGCAGAAGGGAAAGGGCGATGATTTGGTAAAAGATTATAATAACGATCGGTCGGCAACATTTTTTCCAGAATAATATTTTGTCAACACGACAGGATTGCTTCTATCGAAAAATATTAATATCGATGAATTCTTTTCCTACTTCTGGAAATTTAAATAGTCGCCAAATAAAGGACAATAGGGGGAAAAAACAGAAAAACGCGAAAAAAATTAAATTAAAAATTACAATGTATATAGTGATAGTGGAAACAATTTTCAACAGTTTATTTCAACGCTGTAGCGAAAACTTTCGTGGAATTTTAAACAGCACGCGAGATCGTGTGATGTATTAATAAAAACGTCTTTTTGACCTTTTCCTTTCCTAACTCGGAGGCTCGCCGTATTGGAGGAGCCAAAATTTTACAACTTGAAGGATTAAGGTACTTCTGGTGAAAAAAAAATTCACGAATAATCGTAGCGTATACCTTGATTTCTCGCTGTAAGAATGAAATACGATTTATATCGATTTTATGCCCGTAATTCATGCCGAGAAACTAGCCCATAAATCTTTTTTTTTCTTCAGACGTTTATTCGGGGATTTCGTACTGAGACTTTTAGAAATGCTTTAGATGAATGAGGTCGTTTGTAATGGTGTGTTTTGCCTTCGCCTCGTTCTAATTTTTGTTGCAGTTGGAAAGTTGAAATTTTTTATGCGGGAAAATGTGCCTACTCGTTAACTCGTTACATAGGAATTACTGTTATTACTGTGATATACCGTATATTACGAGTTGTAAATTATGCTGAAATTCGAACAAAATATTTTGGTAAATTTTTTCCACGCTGATTTCATTCCAAGTTGAATTTCTTCGATGTGAGAGGTGATGTACTTTGATCATTTTACGAAAAATTGATACCTTAATTATCATCTAAATTGATTAGTCAGTGGTAAATCACTTCTAATACACTTGAAAAAATGGCAATATAATTTTAATTTTATTCAGCCAAAAATAAAATATCAAAAAGAAGTTTTAAAAAAAAGAAGCGCCTAAAAAATCAGTATTATTTTGACTAAAAATCCAATTGATTACATTTTGTTACCATTTTCTTCAGAAGTTACTTAATGTTACTTTTTTTTATGATTTTCACGTTGAAAAAAATTGGTAAAAAATTGAAAAAAAATCAAGTCAACTTTTAAAAAATTGTTTGATTTTTTTAGCTTAGGATTTGCTTTTTCTATAGATAATTTCACGAAAAAACTGATGAAAGACATTATGTCAAATTTTTTTGGATTTACAAAAATCGTCAGATTTTCATTGACTTCTTGAACTCGAAAATTTTCAGACATAATTCTGATTTTTTTAGACATTTTGTCAGATAAATAATTTAGACTTTTTTTTGTCCATTTTTCGTGTCCGTAAAAACTGTCAAGAAATTCCTTGACGATGACTTCTAGACATTTTGTCAGACTTTTGGGACTTGAAAAAATTTTCAGATTTCTATTGACTTTTTGAACTTGAGAAACACAGGTAATGCTGACTTTTAACCATTTTGTCAGACAAGCAATTTAGTTTTTTTTAACTTGAAAATGATTTTTAGAAATTTTGTCAGGATTTTTTGGACTTTGAAAATTTTGAAGAACTCAAATTAATTTTTGAGCTTGAAAATTTTCAAGAAAGTTCAAATCAGACGTAAAATTTAATGAGCAAAAGCATATCCTATGTTTTATAGTTACATGTGTAGTATGGAAATGGCTGGGGTTTTTTTCATGTCAATGTAAGGCTTGAAACATTTTTATGTTTTGTTTTGATTTGTATTTTTTTAAATTTTACACTTGCAAAGTGGTCAAATCAAAAAATCACAAACCAATGACAAAAATTGTAAAAATTGTCGACATTTTCATAAAAATAATTAGAAATACCCGAAAACATTGTTGAAATTGTCAAGTAAAAACTGTCAAATAATCATTACAATCGTCGAAAAAGGCGTAAGAAATATTTAGATTTCCATAAAAATAATTTAAAATGTTGTAAAAACGGTCAAAATAACATAAATACCGTCGGAAATTCCGTCAAAATTTCTTGAATTTCCATAAAAATCACTAAAACTTTGTTTACAAAATCATAAAAATAATTTAAAAACATTGAAAATCTGAAAATTGCTGTAAAAATATTTGAAATTCTCATTAAAAAAGTTGCAATATTATCAAATTTTCATAAAAATCATTTAAAATATGAAAATTTGGCAAAATTTTTTTGCAGATTTCACGGGATTTTCAATGGATTTTATGATTTTTTTGGTCGTTTGTGCAATATTTTTTATGATTTTTATGAAAATTTCAGTTGAGTATTATAACATAATTTTTGACAATTTTCATGACTTTTTGACCATTTCTGACTTCTGAGATATTTCTTCGGATTTTTATGACAATTTTAAGATTTTTTTCGACAATTTTCGTTGTTTTTGGACCGTTTCTACAATGTTTTTACTAATTTTTTTCGACATTTTGACAATCTTAACATTTTCGTAACTTTTTAAAAATATTTTGAATGATTTTTGTGATTTTTTTAATAATTTTTACTGGATTTTCGACAGTTTTTATAATTTTTCGGCTATTTCTACGATATTTTCACTAATTTTTATGGTAATTTTAATGATTTATACCACATTTTAAACAATTTTCACGATTTTTAAAACCGATAATAGGATTTTCCATATCCAAAGTCAACTAGAATTTTTCTAACTCCACCCCTCTTCAGGCATTATTCATAATCATGAAAATTGACATTTAGTTGCTTACTTTTTGATTGTTTTTTTTTATTAAAAATTTCAATTAAAGTTATTTTTATTTTGGAAGAGTTAAGTTCACATGCCTGCTCTTTGCTAAAAGATGGAGAATTTTTAGACAGTCTATCCAAATTCTACTTTTTTTTTGAATTTTTTTTGAAATGGTAGCAGAGCATGGTTCCTACCTAATTATACCAAATTCAAAAAATAAAGAAATTCAAAGTGTTGATACAGGGTGGGTGTCAGGTGTCTGATGAGTGGTCCACCAAATTTAAAATTTGGATTTAACCGGGTACCACAAATGAATATCGTTTGTGAACATGTTGCCTATCTTTAAAATTTAAGGGGCAAAGACTTTTTCAAATAAATTGAATTGAAACTAATTTTTAATCATGGAAATGAGTAGGAAATCTAATACTGAGCAAATTTCCTTCTTATAATTTTTTGCCTAATTTCAAAATTGAAGAGACCATAAGCGAAAGTTGAAATGAAAAAGTTCTAAAATAAATTTCAATGAGGGTAATCAATAGTACTTTGAAAACTGAATAAATTTTGTTATGATGATTTTTTGCCTATCATCAAAATTGAAGGTGATGACTGATATTAAAAGTAAAAAAAACTCTGGAATTTGGAATTTTTTAATTTTTTAATTTACTTTGAGTACATTTAGTCCCTTCAATTTTGATGATAGGCAAAAAGTCGCCATTAGAAAATTTGTTCAGTTTTTGATTTCCTAATCATTTCCATGATTAAAATTAGCTTCAATTTAATTTTTTTTAATTTGCGCCTTGAATTTTAAAAATAGGCAACACGTTCGTCCAAAGCTATTTTTTGGTGGTATCCAAATTTTAAGTTTGGCAGACCACTCACCATATCTACACCCTGTATAGTTGTTGAATCGGTCAAATTCATAAAATGGGATATAAGTAGATCAGTCGTAGAGAAGGGTTGACAAATTTGGGGGGGGGGGGGAGGATACAAGCCACGCATAAATAAAACATTACAATCGTACTTTTAAAATACCAAAACTTAAATTCGAAGGGAGCGAAAAGAAATGCGGAATTTATTCGAGATTTCGAAACCGCATTAACGACACCTGAAAACTACAACGATCGAATTAACGACTGGAAACGCCATTATCGAAATAGATATGCAAATGATTCAACGTATTCCAAGTAAATGTTAACTAATTTAGGTATTTCTATACGTACAGTATTCTGAATTCTGAAACAAATGACGAAGACAGAAATAGGATGACATTTTGTCGTTTAATGTCGAACTCGTTAAACTTACAGAAAATCGTTCTTACCTCATTTTTCGATGATTGGTGGGAGGACAGAAGGGTTCGTTTCGTACCTTCAAACACGATAATTCCATCTAATAAAAAGGTAGTTTATACACCAGGCTGGTAAAGTTGAAAAGGAAATACGAAGGAAATAGAAGAGTTGGCCGTGCAATGGAATTATAAAACAGATACGTGGCGATGATCGCAAATCTAGCGAAAAGTTTTCGATTAAAACGTTTCTACCTACCTACGTGTAGCATAAGTAAAAAAAAGAACCACAGAATCATGCCACCCGTTGCAGGGTGGTGGTTTAACAAAGCGTGAATTTTTTTGTCTTTTTAATATGGTACCTATATTGTTTTAATTTATAATACGTTTTTTGTAACACGTGTTACAAGATGGCGATACTTTTAATTTTAAAATGTTACCGGTAATCCTGTCGTAGGCTCGGTGGCGTTTTATGCAAGGCATGGTTTTTAAAAAAAATATTTTTATTCCTCTGTTACAGGTTGGAAAGCGTTATCACTTTCGATGATTTCCATAGCAACGGCGATGCTGTGCAAAGAGCAAGGGATTACGGTGGCTGGCGTTTGTGTACTGTATGAACTTTTTATAACGCAAAAGGTCAGAATGTTAATATAACTTACTACGTCACCGATTTCTTCGGTTTAGCGGTATTTTTCTTCGTTAAACGAGCTGGTTTTTTTCAAAGCTATTTACACCCGTAGGCCTGTTAATTATAATAACGAGGTGTAGTGCGAAATGCTGTCTACTCTTCTTAAAACGTCGTTCTACTTCATTAACTTAGACAACAATAATTCAAGTTAAAATTTCTCAACGTCTTTGTTGTATTATGTTTTTTCGCTGGTGACGCGACAGAGAGAGAGAGAGAGAGAGGGAGGTTTCATTAAGTGGGAATCGTATTTTGGGCAAAGGCAACGGCCAGGGAAGAAGAGATGGCATGGGCAAGGGCACGGTGCGGTTTTTTGTTTGAGCTCGTTTTTCATAATCTATTCATTTTGAAAGTTTGTTTCTTATGAAATATTGTTGTTAAAAACAATTGTTTTGTCGCTTTCGCAGCGGCGCGAGACAACGATGTAATCATCTTTTGAAAGTCATTAAGAGCGTCGAGCCAGAGCACAGCGTTTTGTACTTAACCAATTTTTATACCGAAAGGCGGAAGGTGGCTTCGGTATTCGGTGCTTTTTTGGACCCGAGTCGTGGGGTTATTTAAATATCGCTATGACAAATGAAACGACGAAACGAGTTGACGTTGTTTTAAAGGTACCAGCGAGTTACCTAGGTACATTTTCGTCGTACAGCTTTTCTATTCCTGCTTCGACGCTATGGCTGGGTTCTCGCCAGTCATATGTACCATACGGAGTCGTGAGTCGCGGCGATAGAATTTCATTTTCGAGTCTCGCGTGTGCATATACCTGATACGACCAAGTTTATTCGGCGCCGAGTTAAATAAGTTTAATCTGATAAACGCGTATCGCGCGGTTACCTACGTTCTTACATTCGTTGCTGTATTGGTTTTATATACCTCGCAGGAGCGAAATTTCCACGGCGAATTACCTCGCCGACTCGATGTTGAATGTGGTTTTATCGGTTGTAAACGTATGGAAAACTCGGTATACATATATGGAATTATCGATAGATACTCGTACGTGCGGTTTCTCCTTTGAGCGGCGTCGAAATTTCGCCCGAATCGAGGGTAATTTTCGATAAGTTTTTTTTTCGTTGGCCTGCTTCGAGTTTTGCTAAGTGTGTGTAATGAAATATGGAGGATTTTAACTCTCGAGTGTTCTCGTTGATTTGTGAGGAACGTGTACCAAGAGCTATTAGTATGTTCTCGGTATAAATTTTTTCCCAGGCGAATTTGGTTTCGATGCGGGTTTAATTTGATCAAATCGGATTTAATTATGTAAATCGAAATCAAATATTTTACGTATGTGAAACCTTGATCTGGTTGTACAGTATAAAATTTGATTAGATTTATTAGATCCAAAATTGTTGAGCTAAAGAATTGTAAAACTGAACAAAAAAGACAAACAAAATTGAAATCTAGTGTTTTCAAGCATGATTAAATACTATTTTACCAATTTATCAAATTTTGTCAGACGATTAAAAAAAAGATTTGCTACGATTCATGATTTCATGAACAGTAACACGTTGAAATGATCTTACCTTTTGACAGAAAAGAAAAATGACTGAAATACTGACAAGGGAACCGAACCTTGTCAACTCGTCACCTCCGATCGAGCTGAAATTTGGCTCGCTCAAAGAGCATGTCACCCTGACCTCACAACCAAATTTTGAGCTGCCGAAGTTGATTTTCCGATTTTTGCCGAATTTTTGAAAATAGCGAAAATAGCCCATTGGTACTTATATCAGTTTTGAGATAAAATCCTGAAACTCGGTATATACACTAAAGTCGACTTCCCGAGTCGATTGCCACCATTTTCGAAGCGATGTGGAGCCTCCAGCAGAAGTTGACTTTTCTCCAGCATTTTGGAATCGCTTCAGAAAGCGTTGTAATCAACTTCGGCAGCTAAAAATCTAATTCTAGTGTTAGGGTGATATTATCTGTCGATTAGCTTGGTTGAATTGAAAATCCGAGGTGACGAGTTGACACGTGTATTTGTTTGGAATTGTAAAAGATACGCGTGTCAACTCGCCACCTCGGATTTTCAATTCAACCATGCTAATCGACTGATGATATCACCCTAACACTAGAATTAAATTTTTAGCTGCCGAAGTTGATTACAGCACTTTCTGAAGCGATTCCAAAATGCTGGAGAAAAGTCAACTTTTGTTGGAGGCTCCAGATCGCTTCCAAAATGGTCGTAATCGACTCCGGGGGTTGACTTGAGGGTTTATCCATTCGCATCACTCCGCAGATGCCAAATATCATAACTACCTATAATTAAATGCAGAAAATTTCAATCGTTTTAACATATACCTACACTACTTTAATTCAAGTTCAATTATAATGACCTGTCTCTTCAGGAAAACTATCACTTTCTTGTACTTTGAAATGTCAATGTCGTGATATGTGTTTATTGTTGATTTCAAAATCGAATATTTACTTCACAGTGTGGACGGCAGGGTGGTTCCTATTGTGGATATTTTCGAAATTTTTTCGCAACCCCCCGTCAATCAGTTACACATATGGAGAAAATAATTCCCTATTTTTTATTTTTCCCCAACTGAATTTCAAGTGGTGCCGCGAGCTCCCCCTTTATGAAAAAATAACGTAAAAATACATTTTTTTAATTTTTCAAAAATTTCAAGCAAAATGGTCACAACGTAGGTACTTTTACTCAACAAGACCATTTCCGGCGATTTTTCACATTTTCCCCTGTTTTGAGGAGGCATTAAAAAATGACAATTTTTGATATTTTTCATGTTTTTCAAAACACATTTTAAAAAATTTTTAAATTTTTTTTGGCAAATGAAATGGTTTCAACACATACATTTCAACCCAAAAATTCCATTTATGACGATTTTTCATCATTATCGTACTTTTGAGAATTTTTCAAAAATTGTCAAAAATGAAGAAAATATACCTATATAGAAAATGAATGTTCCTGAAAATGGAGGTAAAGATGAAAAACCGTCGTAAACGGGGTTTTTGGGTAAAAATGTAAGTGTTTGGACCATTTCATTTGCAAAAAAAAATTGAAAAAAATTTTTTAGATGCGTTTTGAAAAACATCAAAAATTTTCATTTTTCAATGTCCCCTAAAAACAGGGATAAAAGTGAAAAATCTACGAAAGTGGTCTCGTTGGGTGAAAGTACCTACGTTGTGATCATTTTTCTTAAAACTTTCGAAAATTAAAAAAAAAAAACTGTATTTTATATGTTTTTTAATCATTTTTTGAAAAGGAGGCTCTCGGCACCAACTGAAATTCAGTTAAGGAAAAAATAAAAAATAGAGAATTATTTTCTCCTTATGTGTAGCCAATTGACGGGGGGAGGGCGAAAAAATTTCGAAAATATCCAAAATAACGACACCCTAATCTACATTTTAGTGTACCCAAGAAAATCAAAACATGTTTTTTTGACGAATTTCAGTCAATTTTGACTCTTTGGTAAAAAAATGAACGTTGCGTAGTTTTTGTTGGGTATACTGAAATTGATACCTCCTTTTTGCTTTAAGGTATCGAATTGTTTTTTAAATTCTTAATTAACTTTTAAGAAAAACTACATTTCCTGTTCTTTTCAAATTTTATCAAGAGGTTAAAAAATGACCGGAAGTGACTTCGACCTCCTCGACTAAACTCGGTGTCTTGATGGTTTTTTTGATTTTTGATGAATTTTTCTTCTTTGTCGAGTACAGTTGCCGCTGAGGAACAATCTTCGAGGTACATTCCATTTCATTTTTATTTTTATTCACTTTTTGCCTCTCATTTGGCTTAGAAATCAAGGTAGAAGTTGGAATAATCGAATTTTTCAACCGAACATGATTTTTCAGTTTCACCACTCATTTAAAAAATACGTATCGTCTTCTGGTGTCTTGATCATTTCCTCTATTTCTCCAAATAACAACAAGCGCTTATTTCGTTCAACAGCACTATCTTTAGTATTTTTACTTTTAATCTCATTAATAATATTGTTCATTACAATATCTGCTTGTTCGAACTCTTCTTGTGCAACATTCTGCTGCATTGTCGATTTTCAAGATCGTTTTGACACTGAGTTCTTAAAAATGAACATACTTGATGAATGTGTTTGCACATATTCCATTTGATGGCGTCATCATAATAGCTACACGTATAGTTATGAATTATTGAATGCAGGCTTCGCATTCATTGCATTATAGCTTGCATTCGCATGCCAATCTCCATTCAACATCGTACTTCATCAACTCATTCGATTGAGATACCAATTTTGAAAATTTTAATCAATTGAACTTGATTGAATATTGGAAAATTCACTTCTTCTACACATATGTGGCGTTTTTTATGAAAAGGGTCCACTTTGTCGCGCAAGTAGATCGTGAGTTGAAGTCATTTCCTTATGCTAAGTACATGAAATTCCATTTAAAATGAGACCTAGCTGAGCTTTCTATATTCAAAATTAACGGAGGTATGAGCATTTTGAAGGTGAATGTTCGAAAGCCAAAGTTTTTAAAAAAAAGAAGTTGACTGCGAAAATCTCGATAAGTAAGCCCCATAGAAAAAAACTATTAGCTCGTAGGAGAAAGAGAATTTCAAGCTCTACAAATTTCATCCCTTGAATTTTTTTCGTAGCACCCTTAGTTTGACCAGAAAATCCATTTTTATGGGAAATTTACAAAACGTAATTTTTTTTTCTTCATTTTTAAAACCATAGATTTTGTAAATTTCACCTAAATATAGATTTTCTAGTCAAACTAAGGGTGCTATGAAAAAAATGCAAGGGATGAAAATTGTAGAGCTTGAAATTCTCTTTCTCCTACGAGCTAATAGTTTTTTCTAGGGTGCTTGCGTTTTCGAGATTTTTGCAGTCAGTGTTTTTTTTTTCATTTATAATAATTGACTTTATAAATGGGCCACCCTGTAGAACAGATCGGAAGCTGTTTTCAGGGAACCCAACCGTTCTCCCACGAAAGTAGAAGCATCATTGTATGCAAAAATATCAAACTTTTCGTGAAAAAAGTAACCAGCTCTGATGCCTGCATTGTCCAAAAAAGCTCCAAAATTCATTGTAAATAAATACGATACCGAGACCAAAACTCGCCCATAAGATATCTGTAACGACGATGAGGAAAAACTCGACGATATTTTCATCAGAAAGAAAATAAAAACGGAATGGTATTTTTTACGATTTTCTTTTTTTCTGCAAAAAAAGAAAAAGAGAAAGACCTAACGACGTATAAACGTTACATTACCTCTGGAGCATACAAGCACACCAGAGGAGAGGCTGTGTACCTAGACCTACGAACGTTATTCTTATACCGCGGACGCGTATATCTTTGGGTAAATATGTTTCAAGCTTTAACGGAGTGTAAGTGAAATAAAAAGGTACATAAAGAGTATTAGTTACCTGCGCGAAAATCGGTTTACAGATAAATTCCGCCTAGTAATATATTTCGTCGGCAACGCTCGCTTGTGTACCGTTTAAAAAGGGCCCATAATTTATGGCTATTTGAAACGTCTCCAACAACAGACGGAATAATATCGTTTATTTTATACCTACAAGTGGGTATTCAGGTGTCATAGGATGCGAAGTCGTAATCACAAAGGAGAAGTTATGTATATAGTTGAAGTTGCGCTGTATATACTGTATTTTGTTGTTATATATTCCAATATGAGTGTATACCATACACAGGTTCACAGGCAGGCGAAGAAGTGGCGTGCCTTATATTTATATGTACAATGTAGTAGGAGCAGACGACTCTGTGTATATAGTGCCAAAGTTACATCAGCTTATCATTATTTAACGACTATACGTGCTGAAAATAATATCTTCGCTAGATTTTCAGCTTCCTAACGTTATCAATAAATCAAAAAAAGCAGGAACAACCAACCGTTTGGATCTTTGTATGGCGTTGTGTCGCGGACGAAAAGTGTAAAATTATAGGCCTCCGAAAGGAAGACACGCAGTTGCACACATATACGAGCTATGTGTAGGTATATACGATACGACGTGATCGTGTTACTGCGTGGAACAGGAAAACAGCTATGTGAAGCCATTGAAGAATATTTACGGAAAAAGGTGCGCGAGACGAATGTTTATTTACGAACGGTCTAAAAAAAATTCATCCTGTTTATACAGCAGAAAAAACCATCGAAGTTGGGAAGCTCTTCAAAATTTAAAAATAGAAGTTCTACTCGTGTAGTAAAAATAACGACGAACGATAATTTGAAAATTTAAGAAAATTTTACGTATTGTGTCAACAAGCAACCACGACCTTTTTCTTCCCTCGGTTCAAAATTTCAATTTATGTTTCGAAATTTGATTATTCGAAAATTTCGATTAAATACCTTTTTAACCTACTTTTAGAAGAAAAAACAAACTGGGTTTGTAGGGGTGATTTCGCCCTGAACACCGAATTTTAAATTACCAGGTGGAAGTTGGGCAAAATTTTTGGCTTGATATATCAATCCTAACCCCTTCTGGGGGTTGAATGTGGATTCTTGTTAAAAATTTATATTTTTGGCAGTTTTCAACCAAATTTTTTCAAACTTGCAGAAATAGTAAGCAATATCAAAGGTGATTTTTAGAATTTTTTGAGAAAAATTTCGAGCACTTTTAAGTAAAAATGAACTCTCGTTTAATTTTTCAAAAGTTAGCTTGCGACCTATCAAAATGGGTTAAAGTTTCGCTAGAAATTCAAAATTCACGACCAATTTTTTTTGAACATTTTTTGAGAATTT
>FIZU01007741.1:0-10563 GCA_900064475.1 Pseudococcus longispinus
CACGTGATTTTATGTAAAATCAGATGAAAATATCCATTATTTGCTCAAACAAAGATATATATTGAGCCCGAGCGAAGCGAGGGCGAAAATTTTTTGCAAAAAAGACGTTTAAGAGCTAAAATTTATCCATTATTTGCTAAAATAAAGACGTATTGTAAGCCCGAGCGAAGCGAGGGCGAAAATTTTTGGGAAAAAGAAATTCAAAAGCCAAAATTTCATGCGTTTTTTCAACTTTTTCACCCTCAAGGGGGGGGCCATGGCCCCCTTGGCTACGCCACTGGTTGCATATTCAAAAATTTTATAAGTTTCAAAAAGTCTGACAAAATGTCTAAAAGTCGGCATTATCTCTGAAATTTTCAAGTTCTAAAAGTCAATGGAAATCTTTAAAAAGATTTTCAAAGTCCCAAAAAGCCTGACAAAATGTCTAAAAATCGAAAATTTCATGCGCTTAATTTTTATAAGTTTCAAAAAGTCTGGTAAAATGTATAAAAGTCACGGGAAATGTCAGCGTTACGGACGGACAGACGGACGGACACGTCGTGGATTGGATGGATGGATAGTCTGAAAATGGCGGGGAATTTTTGTAAAACATTTGAAAACTTATATAACTTTCAAAAAAACATATCCATGTACCAATATGTCCGCTTAAAGAGTGGATCTATTTAATTTTTGTCAGACTTTCTTAGACTTGCAAAAATTTTCAGATTTCCATTGACTTTTTGAACTTAGAATATTTGTTATTGTTTCAATTCGAAATCCTAATTTGTAAAATGTTTCCAGGGCACTGATCCAAATGCCTACGAATTAGTTACCAAAATTCAGCTGCTTCAGAAACGAGTCCTAACCAAATCAGAATTAGCAGCTGAAAAGGAACAGCAACTTAAAGAGCTGGAAACGATGTACAAAAATTTGAAAAATATCACTGCCAAAGTATCTCCTGCCGAAATTACCAATAAGTTGTATTTTTTAAGGAAAGAGTCTGATGATAAGAGTCGTAAAATTAAGGTAAATTTCAGAAAGATTTCGAGATATTTTTCAAAATTCACATGTTGAAATGTTGAAAATTTTCTCATTTTTTAATAGTTGAAATTTTTCAACTTTTCACTACGAGTAGATAGTAAGATTCTTCCAAACATTCCGATGTTATTATTTTTGACAGAATTTGATCGTCCAAATGAGCATGTACGAATCTCACTCGATCGAATGTAAAATGGAATTGGAAAGGAAAAACAGAGAATTAGAAGACATAAAAAAAGACTTCTTCAAACTAGTAAGTCACCATTTTTTCTAGAAAAAAAAAACACAAGCAGCCGTATGATTCCGCCTTCTTCAACTTTTCGGCACTAATAAATGGCTCTGTTTACTTTAAAATTCACGTCTTTAACACGATTATCAATTTTTGCGTTCATCCAAGTAAATTTAACTTTTCCAAATGATAAAATTAGTAAAAAAAATTCCGTAGTATTATTTAGAAGAAAACCCCGTATAAAGTAGTTCAAAATTCTCGCTAATGATTGGCTTCGTGTAAAAAAATCATCGTAAAAAGGTTTACCACCGTCGAACCTTTTACCAATACATTCCGGCAAGATGAGTCCGGAAATGTTGAAAAACCTGAACGATCTTCGCCTGAGTAACAGATTCTGCGACGCTAAGATCATCGTAGACGGGAAGACGTTCTTAGCTCACCGGGCCATTTTGGCTGGAACGAGTAAATATTTCTGCGCTTTGTTTACTACGCCTTTGGAAACAAGTACGGAATTAGATTTCAAAGTAACACGATTACCTTGGGTTAGTGAAGATTTAATGGAGGAAGTGCTGAATTACACGTATACCAGGAAATTCCAGCTAAATATGGATAACGCTTTCGATATGTACGTGGTTTGCGATTATTTATGTATCGATAGTGCTACCGAAGCTTGCGTTAATTTTTTAAAGAAACAAATCGACGAGGAGAACTGCATAGAGATCCTGTCTTTCGCCAGATCGTATCTGTGTCCGTCACTGAGCGTGGCCGCGGAACGATTCACGTTGAGGAATTTCCAAGACGTCGCTAATAGAAACAGCGATATTTTGGAATGCGAGTTGAAAGACGTAATAAATATCGTTAGTTCGAATCATTTGAACGTGTATACGGAAGAACCAGTATGGCAGTTTGTGTTGAAATGGGTAAATCACAAACCAGATCTGAGGAGGAACTTCGTGTCGTATATTTTAGGTAAAATAAGACTGGGTATAATGAACGAGACGTATTTCATACAGAACGTCGCCCAAAATACGTTCGTTTGCGATAACGACCAATGCAAAAGTATCATCGACTCGGTCAATAACTTCTTCCGCGACTGCAGCCGACTCCAGTTCATCAACGACGAGGTCCAAACGCCGAAATTCGCTCAGCCTCGAATCCCTCACGATATCGTGTTCGCTGTCGGAGGCTGGAGTATCGGATCGCCCACAGCTGTGGTCGAAAGCTACGATAGTCGAGCAGATCGGTGGATGAGACCGGAATACATGCTGGATCCGGAGGGAGCCCGAGCTTACCACGGATGCGCTATTCTGGATGGTAAAATGTACGTTATCGGAGGTTTCGACGGACTAGAGTACTTCAACTCTTGTCGATGTTACGATTTCGAGTCCAAACACTGGCATAATATCGCTCCTATGAATACGCGAAGGTGCTACGTCAGCGTAGCTGTGCTCAACAAAGTCATCTACGCTATGGGCGGTTACGATGGTCATAATAGGCAAAGCACCGCCGAAAAATACGACCCTGTCACGAACCAATGGTCATTGCTGCCGAACATGAACGTTGCCAGGAGCGACGCCGATGCGACTACGTTAAACGGACGTATTTACATTACCGGAGGGTTCAACGGTATCGAATGCTTGAACACAGCCGTAATCTACGACCCCGAAGTAAACGAGTGGTCTCTGCTGCCTCCTATGCTATTTCGACGCAGTGGTGTGTCTTGCATCGCGTACAACAATATGATCTACGTACTCGGAGGCTTTGACGGAACCATTAGGCTACGTTCGGTCGAACGATTCGATCCAATGACAGAGACTTGGAGCGCCGTTCCGGATATGTTATCTCCTAGGAGTAATTTCGCCGTCGAAGTCATAGACGATGTTATTATCGTCATAGGTGGATTCAACGGTATTGGAACGACTCATTACGTCGAATGCTACGATAAGAAGTTGAACGAGTGGAGACACGCTAGCGATATGAGTCTTAATCGATCGGCTCTGTCGGCTTGCTTAATCCATGATCTAACCGATGTCACCGGATTGATCTACGAACAACGCGAAGCTCTAATGGAAGAGAAACGATTAGCTTTGCATGCTCTGCTACCTCATACGCCCGATTCCGACGAAACTATTAGCGATAATCTTGAAGATTTGGAATTATAAGTTTGTCTGTGTTTTTTTTATACGTAATTTTAAAAAAACCTATTTTTACCTACAATTTTAATCGTGTGTTAAAGAAAATTTATCGTGTTATTTTCTCCATCGCACGCCGCCATTTTTTTACCTCGAAAACGAAACAAATTTTCGTTTAGAAATCGTCGTTTTTGTAAGGATTTGTTTTAAAATATCGTGATTTTTGTTTTTAAGTTGATTAAGACGAGTATATTTTTTATTTCGACGTTTTTTATGTTTTTTAATTTAAAATATTCTGTCGTGTTGTAATAAATTTTTAACTTGTTTCCGTTCTTATTTCGGTAAAACCGAAGCGATTTATTGATGAGGGGTTCGTGATGTGTTCGGACCCGGAAAACAATCGTTTTCGAGACACGTAATTTTTACATTCGTGAGCAAATATCATATAAAAAGTTCACATTTTTTAATCACACTTTTATTCGGCCTGATTTACGAGTTGCGTGATGAATTTTTAACCGGATTTCTTCGCTATATTTGGGTGTTTTTGGCGTAATTTTTTCGAATTATTTTATATTATATTGCCGCCGTATACCTAAATACCTACTTGAATACGTTGGTTTTACCTCGAGTCAGCGAAATTATGCGAAAAAAAAGAAATCATTAAATATTGTCTTTTTACGTCCTCGGGGAAATTATTATTCAACGGTAATTTGATTTTTGTTACAGAAACAGAAATTATACAAATTGAAGAATAAATTATCCAAAGGATCGAGTCAATCGAGTAACGAGAATGTAAAAGTTGGTGCTCTGGGAGGAGGATTTTCAGCCGAATGTGCTTCCCTTCCCGTAATCAAGATTAACGATCAATAGAACTTATTGGGGTAATTATTCGTAAACGTTTAATTCCCGCGATCGAAGTGGAATTACTTCGGTTCGTTATTTTACCAAGAAAATGACTCGAGACGAACGTAACAACATAAATAGAATAATTTATTCAACGCAACAAAAAAATAATACTGTTTTGAAGTCGTATAGTAATTATAATGACAACTCTTATTCTAAAATAGGAACATAATTACCTATTCGGAAACAATACGTCGTCTATTTTAACAATGGAATATAATTTTTCAAACAAGCAAAACGTATAAATAACAATTTACTAAATTTATAATAATCGAAAGTTACGAACACTCGTAGAGGAATGTGGATTCTGCATATCGAAAAATCAACACGTACACAAATTAATACAAAACCTATAGAAATGGAGTCCAAAACGTAATAAAAAATTGGTAATTTTGTTGGTGTACTAATAATGGCAACCAGTCACGCGATCGCAAGTTGAAAGTTACGAAAATTCGAACCGGAACTTGCCAATTTGACGTCGATAACTGAAAATTTAATATATGACTAATTTCCTGAAATAATCAAAATAGTGTTTAAAGAAATTGAACGACAGCGTGAGGATCTTCGTAAGAGTTATGTTTATACCCAGATTGTGCTGGAGTTTTCAAATACGGCCTCAAATTGAGATTCTTGACGTAATCAGTTGAAGGATGCAGTTTCTTTTCAAAAGAAACAGCCTTCGTGTTGCGCTTCGTTTCACATTTTTCTACAATTTGGCGAAATGACTGACCGTAATGTTGATACATTCCAGGAATATAACCTGTCAAATGTTTCACATATTTTCGATTACATTATGTTGATGATGAATGGAAGAAATATGGACTTGGTGAGGATACTTACCAGTATATCCGAGGATGTATTTACGTTGAGTGAAATCTATCTTTGGCAATTGGTAAGAAGTATCGGAGAGTTTTGGACATCCGCGTATGACGCCATTTCTTCTCAAAGTCTACGAAAAACCAGAAAAGTGTATATTTTAATGAAATACACGATATTTAAAGCAAATTGTGATTCATTTTATTGCGAATTGTTTCAACTCACTTGTATTATTTCTTTCGTCGATGATCCATAGCATTTACCTATTTGAAATTTCAAAGTAGGGCAATGACCTGTGTATCTGAAAACCAAAAATAAATTACATATTGAAAAATTAATTCTGCTTTGAAATGAAAATGTTGCGATAAGATCGAAAGACCAGCTTACCCAGGTAAAAAGTACGTCTGTGTTTTGGATAAGAATTCTTTTTTTTCGTAGTCTTTATAATCAATGAACATACTACCTCAGTTTAAACCGTTTACACTTCAATAAGAATTTATAAATTAAACATTATAATTCAACCGAAATCCATTTTTAAAGTACGCAAATCAGAAAGAAACACTGTGTTTGTGTGAGCGAAATTCGCCTATTGATATGGAGGCGTAATTTGTGCAGTGATATGAGACAGAAATGGAAATTGGTCACGCGTTTTTCTACGGTTCAAGTTTTTCGAAAGTTAGGTCATATAATCGATCATAATAAGCTTCAAAGTTGTATAAAGTTTCGATTTTTAGTGCGATAATCAATCGAATGTTGAAGTTCGGATTCTATGGAACTGGTTGCAGTTTCGAACAGGTTTAAAAATTGAAATTTTGAACTTGTTCGCGGCGCTGGAGGAAGAAGAGAAACGGAAAGTTCTCTTTTTTTCTTTTTATTTATAAGTAGGTAAAATGAAGCATACCTATTTGGAGGAATGATGTTGTATGTTTTGTTTGTTATTGAAAGCCCAAAATTGGCGCATTTTTGCAGTTTTTATTTTTTTTGTTTTTCGATTTCCTTCTTTCTCGTTGAGAAAATGAAAAAATTTGTAAAACGTTGAATTCGGAAGTAAAGTTCAGTATTCTATTCAATTTGTAATTCAATTAAGTCTAAATCAATCTACGTAAGAAGTATGGATATCGTGGATAATTTCAATGTATCGTATTGGGAGCAGAATAAAGATCGCTGTGCTCAATTATTATCGCAGCATGACTTTATCAATAAGGTAACACCTCTTTAATTTCATAGAATGAAGAATTATTCTGATTGTTTCCCCGTCTCGCAGATTCCCGAGCTGAATAAAGGCAATGTAAAACTCTTGGAGAATAAATTAGTACGATTCCGCGGTATGGTACAGGATACCTTGAATCCAGCATATTATCTCGAGAAATGCCAAGTATTCAATTCGAAAACCGGAACGTGCACAATCCGCAGCGGAAAATATCGCGATTTTATCGCATGCGAGGTAAACGAAGAAATAAAATAATATTTCTTTCGTTGATATAATCATATCTCTATCGCAGGAAGACGAAGAGGTGATGACCGATTCGAGCGAAAATACGCATCAAGAAAAACATGTAATTCACTGTGTTAAAATCCCCGGATTAAATTCGTGGACACGTCAAGTAAAATATTTTCATGTTGAATTATCTTCTCTGGAGAAGTGCTGAGCTCCTGATAATCGTTTGTATTTATTACAGTTTAAATATACCGATGATCAGAACAGCGTCAACGTTAGAAACGAAAAACGAAAATTGTCTGATGCAGAGAACGAAGAAACTATGGAAATAGATTCGTACGTGTATTGAATTCTTATTCAGAACATACTTTTTTTCATACTAATTCGATTATATTTTAGAACCGATGCTAATAAAAAGCAAGCAACCGAAATTACCGCTTCTGCCGGTGATACTTCATCTATTGGAGAAAGCTCGATGAAATTTGATACGTCGAATGCTAACGAAATGAATGTAGATTTGTTACCTGAATTACCTGTAGAAATATTCGATGGCTATGAAAGTTGTATATTAAATGTAAGTTTGAAAAAATTCCATCAAATGATCGACAACCCCATATCTCGCCCCTTAATTTCTCTAAAACCGATGAATTTCATTTTTCTAGTTTTACGACGTCGAAGAAACGGATTTAAAGGTTAACGATGTAATCGAAGTGATTGGTTTTCTCAGTTCTGGTGATATTGGCCCATCAGAAGAAGAATCTTCAGGTCAATCTACTCTGCCGAGAATACACGTCGTTCGTACCAACTTTGGTGCCTCCGCGTTTAGCAATATGTTGCAGTATCATAAAGGTATAAATTTCGAGTCCGTTTGGAAAAGAATTTGTTTAAAAAGGTTTATTTTGCAGAACATGTTTTACAATCTGCTCAACAACTGAGGGACGAGTTGTGGCTCATGTTTACCGATATTTTGGCAGGCGACACATTAGCAGCTGATTATCTAATCTGTCATTTAATATCAACGGTGTAAGTTTTTCTTGAAAAAAAAACTTCTGATTAGGATTAAATTTGTATAATAATTTAACTCTGATTTTTCAAAGGTATTCGCGCCATGATACACTAGCTTTGGGTAAATTCTCGCTGAACTTATCCAACGTACCATTTCGTCTGTGTAACTCGAATTATGTGAATGAGCTATACAAACTGCTGTCTCACTTGGTAGAAAAGAGCCATTTCATGCCGATTAGCATCCAATACCTGAATAATGCCACAATGATACCAAAGTAAGTCCAGAATCATCTCTCAATGAAAGCTATCTCGATACTGAAAAATATGCTCATGATTTTCGTAGGAAAGATTACGATCAAAATCGACTCAAAGGTGGAGTACTCCAATTATCATCAAATACACATTTAATTATCGATGAAACACGACTACAACCAGGTCAATTAATCGATAAAGGTACCTGATTCGATTATCACCGTTATTTGTGTCTTTTTGGACGTATTTTACATTTTTATCTTTCCAGGTGTTCGAAACGTTCAAGCATTGGGCGAACTAATCACCAATCAAAAACTCAATTACGATTTTGAATTTTATTCTTGCCCTTTTAATACTAATATTCCTGTGTTGACGTTCTCGGAAGGAAAATCTATATTACCGGTACATTTTCTCCTCTTTTTTTTCATTGATAGGGGATAAAATACTACCACCTACTTTTAACGTATTTTAATGAGATTTCTTTGTTTTTATAGAGCGATTGTTTACTGGTTATGGAACCTGATGCTTCTTGCGTTGAAAATATAGACGAAGCTTTTGCCAGAACGTGGAAAAAAATGAGCGATCCATTGCTTTCAAAATTGAGAGTTTACCTGAATAATATTTTTTCTCAACAATATGACTTATCTGCTTCCATGCAACAGGTAAAAAATCACGAGTAAAAAAAAATGTAAAGCATCAGATCACGATGGATTTTTATATTATAGGTTATTCAAGACGATTTCGTCAAGATGCGCCAAGAAAATAAAAAAATTAACGCAGATGATTTGCATAATTTGTTAGTTTTGTCAAGGTATGGTGATATTTTTTCATTTTATTTTTTTAATGTATGTATAGCATTATTGAACTATTATTTATACTGTTTCAGATTATTATCGGTCAGCAGAGGAATGCACACGCTGGAGAAAAACATATGGGATTACGCTTGTCGCTTGGAGAATCAGAGAAGAGATCGTATTCGTTGATTTTTATCGATTTGTAATTTTTGGAGCTTTTTTATGTGAAATTTTATATCATCGCTAATGCACTTTTTTATCTTAATTTCAATTCCTTATTTAATTCATGAATTTCCGAATTGTTTTTTATTGTGGAAATATAAACGTTTTACTTCTAGTTGTAAGCTTTGTTTAATTTTTTATTATTTTCTAAAAAATAGATGTAAATGAACGACTCCTTAAGAGCTAAGTATTTTTTATTTGATTCATGTTTTTATGTCTGTCGCTGATCAAGAATTTGACATTAATTTTAGGGCGCTCGTCGCACCTTCACTCGAAAATCGTGTTTTCGAGTTGAAAATGGCTGGATACTGCAAAATGGGCGCCAGATTCGTGATCAGCGACCTCGAATTAGTCTATAAACCAAATTTCAGCTCGACCAAACGATAAAATAAGAATACCTATTCAAAAAAAGTACCAAATCTGCTCGATGCTCACTTTTTGAAAAATTTGAGAAAATGAGCGGTCCAAGGGTCTAGGACGACAGAGTCACTTAAATGGAATTCTGAGCTTTTGAGCTTGAGGTAAAGACGATTTCTTACTAATTTGAGGTCGCTCATCTTGAATATGAAACCAGATTTGCAATGCAATCATTAATTTGTGAGTTAATCAGTTTATATTGAAAAAAAAAACAATAAATAGGTAGTCCAGTAAAATAGAAAGATGAAATTGCACTTCAGGTTCAAAAATTTTTTTGTTTTAAAATGTTCCTTTTGACGTCTTAATTAACCACTAAAAGTCCCCGAACTTCACCCCTCGGGAAGTCCCCTAATTGTGGACCCAAAGAGACCTCCTCGATGTTTTTTGTCCGTAACTCTGTAAATATGCGTGAAAATGAAAAAATGGACATTACTAAAATTGAAGCATATAAAATTTGCAACAAAAAAGATTTCATTCATTTTTTTCGAAAAGTGAAGGGGTGGCGCAAAAACACGCGTCAAAATATACAGGAGGAAAACATTTAAAATGTCCCCGACCCCGTTTCGCGAATAAGTTATAATTTCGAAAAAAACTGCATGTATGCAAATGATGACCGTCCATAGATGTCAAAAAATTGCCACTTTTCCGCCCCCCGATGTGTCTGATATGTGGACCCCCTTTTCTTCTTAGGCTTAAAACTTCTCAGCCGTGCCGTTGATCAAAAAAAGGTTCAAATAAATTTTAGAGTAGATAAAATTTCCTACAAAACCCTTTCCTTACTTTTTCTTTTTAAACTAACAGTTGGCGCAAAAACGTCCATCACTACACACACTTTGTCATAAGAAAATTAAATTTGGTATACTTATTTCTGTGAATACATGTGGTATGAAATGCGACTGAAATGCGTTTAAACAAAAAAAAAATGTCGGAACTAAAATTAAAGTTCATAAAATTTGCTACAAAATTTCTTATATTTATTTTTGTCGAAAAGTCAACGGATGGCGTAAAAACAAGTGTCAAAATATACAGGGTGAAACAATTAGAGATTTCCCTTCATTTCTACAAATAAGATATAACGTCGCCGTTGAACTGCAGGAAAAAAGTGATGAAGTAGTTTTGTAGTAAATTTTGTTTTCTTTAATGTTTATTTGAACGTTTTTTTGATCAACGGCACGGCTAAGGAGTTATAGGTCTAGATACTGGAACTACAAGATGAACATCTTACATCTGCAGGTCACAGCGGAAAGTGGATTACATGAAATTTTTGTAAATAGTTACTCTCGTAGTCCCCTGTAGGAGCGCTGTTCATTGGCCCCCTGATGTTTATTTTTTTGACTT
>FIZU01007765.1:0-16291 GCA_900064475.1 Pseudococcus longispinus
TTCGTTGACTGAGGCCTCAGAGTGATCTGCCTGACACGTGTCAATGCCGCAATACGATCGAAATGCCACCGCGGTTTGAATTCGAGGATTGAAAAAAATTGGGTTCGATTTCCTTCTTCAAAAAAATAATCATAGCATTAGGTACTTAGCTTTAGCTAATTACAAAATAAGCAAAATTATTGTGCAGAAATAAAATTTCGTCGAAAACCAATGAAGACCACCAGAATTTTACTACATAGTTTACCAAAAGATTGCAGTATCTGCACAGGACCAAATATTTTCGGAATCGAAAAAAAAATTATACATAATTATGTACCTACCATTTATAAATTTTTGTGAAAATTATATAATAAAAGAGTACTTTGGCTCATAGAATCTCTATCCACATAATGCCTCTGCCACCTCATATTTTTTGAGTTGATTCAAGATAGTGCGCTTATGGTATGAAAAAGTAGGCATGTGAAAAACAAATGAGAAATATTTTCCTCCATCTTTACCACATATCTAACAAAAATACTATAGGTAAATGAAACATGGAAAAAATCGAATACATACATAGATATGTACCAATACTTTCAACATATTTTGGAATAAAAATTATTATCTACTTCTTTAGTTTATCTTCATGCTCCTTCTTCAATACTTTAGAAAGCCGACTGAGTTTCGTTTCATATCCACCGCACTGACGCTCTGTTTTGCTACAACTCTCTTATTGAGTTTGGTTTTGGATACACCATACGTTTTTGCACCTTTCCAATTAATCATTCTTTTCAGTACTACCCCAGTAACAGACTCCATAGTTTGTGTACCAATTTTCACAAATCGTTGTTCGTTTGGAATGCAAGCATAGCGTCACAGTCAAAAATCCTGTACCGGATTAAATGAGCGTATTTTTCAACAAATTAGATTGAATTGAATCACTATGTATAATACTGAAATCTCCATTACTACTAAATCGTATGAAATTACCTGTAATCAGCTCAAAATATCCACAATTCTTTTCAAAAAAAATCAGAGAATTGTCCATGTAGAAATTTAACTGGTAAAATGAAATTTGTCAATTTTCAAACGAAAATATAAACAAACCAAACTTTGTAACCAGCAGTTTTTGATTTAAAAAAGAAATCAAGTTCAATTTTTCATTTTTTTTCACCTCTCAAATTCAAACCGCGCTGCCTTTTCGATTGTATTGCAGCCTCGACACGTGTCTGGGACATCACTTTTAGGTGTCCGACCTTGGATCCGGACCGTATTGGGCACACAAAGCGAGCAGAACAAATAGACAAATTTTTTGGAAAAAGTAAATCAAGGTTAATTTTTCACATTTGTTTTTCACACCTCGAATTCAAACCATACAGTTTTTTTGATTGTGTTATGGCCTCAACACGTGCCAGACACATCACTCTGAGTCATCCGGCACCGGATCCGCACTGTATTAGCCGCACAAAGTGAGCTAAAGAATGACGCAGTTCAAATTTGAACGGTCAAAAAATTTGATCAGTGTGTTCTGGGTCAAGTCCAATATTCGTTTTATTTTAAATTTTATAACTATATGTTTGGTGATAAGCTCAAAGTATCAATATGGTAAAATTCTGGGTGTGGAGATGTGGGAAAAAAGACAAATTTTCATGTCCGGGGCTGTGCTAAAAAATTTTGTCCGGGGCTGTGCAATGTCCGGAGCTGTGCTCAGCTACTCTATAAGTTTACGTATCGTATATGTATGTACTTTGTCTCACCAATGAACTGTCGTAGGTTTCAGCGTTGGTCGAGCTCGACTCGTGTCTGTAATTTTGTTACTATTTTTACCGTTGCCTTCGTTGGGAAATTTATGATAAATAGCTTTAGTTTTGTTTCCGTAACGTTGTTCAGTTTTGCGAGTAGGTAAAGGTAAAGGATGAGTGACTACGCTAGAAGTAGCAGTATAGGATGAAGTAGGGTTGGCAGGAGGTTGAAATTTATAATAATCGCTAGTTCGGGTTTTGTTTACATATTGTAAGCTCGGTTTAATTTTCTCCTTGTAATCGAAGTTTTGTTTGATTTTAGCATAATTCGGCGTCGTTAACGTGTTACGCATAAGTGGTGTTCGGTAGGTGGTCATTTGATACGAATTGGTTGCCAGTTGCGTCGTTGGAAGTACGTTCGAGGTGGTTTTTGGCTTAAACGAAGGTTTAGTTATCATAGTAGATACGTGATTGGTTAACTCAGTGGTAGGATTTTTTAGAAATTTGTTTTGTCGATGTGGTATCATTACTTGATCGACGATCGAAACAGTTCCTTTATTGGTACTTTGGTAATGCGAAGCATGTTTCGAAGGCGTTGTGTATTGTTGAGATGATAAAACGGTTTCTTCTGCGTCGGTATTCGGTTGTTGAGAATCGTCAACGTATTCTTCTTGTTCTTCCTCGTTTCCTTGTTCTGGTTCTTCGTTTTCGTTGGCAGGTTCTTCTTCCTCGTTATTGGCATTTTCTTCCTCTTCATTGCCTTCAGATTGCTCTTCGGTATCATCGAAGTTGACTGGCGGTGCTGTGACTTCGTTATCAATGTTTTTCAATTCGTTAGGAGCCGACGGTACTTTAGGCTCTTTTATAGGTTGTTTCAGGTGCTCGGGGCTGTAATCGTTGGCATAATCGTCATAGTATTCTTCGTTATCTTGGATACTGGCATTTTCATCGTTACCAGCCGGTCCTTCTTCTTCTTCACCTTCCCCTTCTTCAGCATTGGCATATTCTTCTTCTTCATTGTTACATTGACTATCATCGTTTGCGCAACCTTCATCCGAGTAATCTGTGGCATTTTGCTGGTTCGAATTGGAAGGATTCTCGTACCTGGGGTAGTCAGGCAACGAGTAATTGTAATTATTACCGAAGCTGAACGGTTTATAGTCGTTGGTTTTATCGTATTTAAAATTATCCAAAGTCTTATAATTGTAATTGGAAGGCGAATGTAAATGGTAACGTGTTGGGTAACTGTAGTTTGCAGGTTTGTACGAGTGTACCAGAGCCATGGGTACGACACGTTTAGGATTTTGTGCTGGTTTAGTGGCTCGTGTGCGTTTCACGATCGCTTCTGGTAGTTCGTCGTATAAGTGTAATCTAACGATACGATCGTTCTTTCGACTTATATTCTGGTGAACGTTACTTTCCGCGTTTTCTCCTCCGGCTAGCGTTCGATTCACTGCCGGTTTCTTCGACTTTTTCACTTTTTTCTGCGTCTCTTCTGGAACTTCGATCGGTTTAGCTAAATCAGTCAGGTACGAATTGAAATCGAAATCCGGTTTGGCGAAAGGATTATCCAGCTCGTCGGTTATGTATCGTTTATAAAAATTTGATTTTGGTTTGACCGGTTTCAGCACATTTTCTTCTTCATCCTTCTCATCAGCTTTTTCATCGCCTTCGTCGTCCTCTTCTTCTTTCTCAACCTTCTCAGGTTTTTCAGGCTCATCTTCTCCCTCCTGTTCTTCCTCTTCGAAAATATATTCTAGTTCTGCTTCGTCATTCTCGTTTTCATCCGGTTCTTTTTTCTTATCTGGCACCGGAGTTGTTTTTTTCGCGCTGTACTTTGCAGTCAGGTTTGTTTCGGGAAGCTCGGGTTCATCTTCGAAGTTGTATGTTTCGAAGTCGTCGTTTTCCTGTTCATGTTCTTCTTCTTCTGGTTCTTCTTCGTTGGCAGCGCTCTTGTCCTCTTCATCTTCTTGTTCTTCAACGTCATCTTCCCCTTCAAAATCGTCTTTTGGATGGACAATGGTGTTGCTGTGGGCGCTGTCTTTGTTTGGTTTGCGACCTTTTTTGGATTTCTTATTCAGATGATGTTTACTTTCGCCTTCTTGTAATTTTGTCGAGTTTATTTGAGGTTTTTCAGTGCTGTTTTGTACTGCTGCAGCGGTGGAAGTGGTTACCGGAGGCAGTGTAATTGATTCCGTGGTGCTCGGCTGAGGTTGAGTGAGGTACTCGGTCATTTGGTTATTGGGAAACACAGGACTAGAATGAGGATATGATAAAGTAACAATAGACGTTTCCGGCGGACTGTACGGATACGGGTAAGATGGAAAAGCAGGAGGAGGAGCATATGGTACAAATCTCGGAGGACCTGCCGAGCCATAGTAGTTGTTCACTTGATTACGACGAAAATTATGAGGATTTGGAAAATTATGAATGGCGTGATGATGATGATGACTGGCTGAAGCTGTATTTGGTAACTGAGTGTACATCGTTGAGTGATACTTGGGATCACGATGGTCGTAACTCATTGCCAACGATGGTGGTGCTGTTGTAAACCTAGGGCGTGGACTAGGGTTTGGTGCGACGCTGACAATGCTGAAATCTGTTGCCACGTAATCGCCCAAGTTGTTATCCGAATTGGCATATGTGTTGAAACGAGAACTACCCGATACTAAAGGATTCGGGTACGGGGTTCGAGACGTGGTGGGACCAGTCGACCATCCTACGGTCGCATAGGGGTTCGAGCTTGCTTGAATTATCGGAGGAGCCTTGGTAGTGGGTAGTTTTATCAATCGCATGGATCCGGTAATAGTGGTGTATTGAGCATTTGAGGATGAATGAGTATTTTGGGATATATTAGGAGGTCTAAAGGTGGTAGCACGGATAGGTTGTATGTTCGACGAATCGGTTGGTACTGGATCTCCATTCTGAGACGGACGATATCGTAAACCGTATCCCTCGTTAGCGCGAGACTTTGAGTCTTTTTTCTCTTCGGTGGTGCTGGACAGATGCAACAGCTGTATTAGTCACGTGCTTTTGTTATCGCCTGATGTTCAGTTCGATTCCAAAATGAATTGACGTCGATATCGATACAGAAATTTCGACAAATGAAACGTAAATCGAACTAAACATCATTACGGTTAAAGTTCCAGTAAAAAGTTATCGTAAAGTTAAATGGTATAAGTATAGTATTCTCTCAAACGCACATACCTGTTTCTTAAGTCTCGTTTAACGCGATTTAATTCAAGTTTATCGTCCTCGTTCGGTTCGTCGTGTGTGGATTGTGTTGTAGTATTACCTTTACTGATAAAATAAATTCGAAATTGTGAACAAGTTAGTTATCTAGTATGTATAGTATCATTGTAAAGAGGTATCCGTTGAAGCGCATAAATATGCATTAATCTACGATATTAAGTTTCGTCGCTGCAAGCTGTTCGTCGTATAGATACCTTTGCCTATACCTAACCTAACCAACGTACGAGTATACGTTTATTTGTATAACGATAAGTGCGATCAAGTGTAATACGAGTCTACTTCATGTTGGAAAATTAATTACAGTGAGAGTAAATAGTAGTACTACGGTAAATGTTATCGCGAATGCTCTTTCTGCTGTCAGCTCGTGTCTACAATTTGCGACTAGTTTACGGCTACGTATTAATTAATACAATACCTTAGTGACTGATGGTGCGAGCCGAAAGACACTACGGCGACCGGTTTGATTTTTTCTGGGCCTGCTGACGTCTGCAAGATTTTAAAAAATTATCATTACCTATGAGTGATGGAGTTATAATATAGCGTAAGGCGTATGTCAAAATTAGATCTTTTTTGTTCAAGGACGTGTGATTATTCAACGAGAGCTGTCATTTTGGTATTTATATGTTTTGTAATGTCGTTCGTATGCCTGGTACCTCCCTCTGGTTTTTCTCTTGACCCTTGTGCAGGTTTCAAATTCATTATTTCTCATGTTTGGGGAAAGAGGAAGGGTTCGAAACGTACTTATATCATTTCCAGTAGTTTTTTAAAAATCAATTTTTCATTTTGTAGTAATATCAACGAGTACAAGTGGGTATTATTTTGTGATTTTGAGTAAATCGATTAATTTTGGTATTTGCTAAAATTGTTCAGTTTCATAGTTTTTTTTTTTTTTTTTTTTTTTTTTTTTTTTTTAATGAAAATTCCTAATTACAGGCCATTTTATACGGTTTTTCTATAAAAAAATCATACTTTTTTCAACATTTTCAATTTGATACTAGTTTTTCAACTATAAAATGTGCTCAAGTATGAGTATACAAATTACTGTGAGGACTGAGGAGGGGTACCCAGAACTCTCCTGGGATCCTTTTTGTCTGATCTGTATTAAATTTATTTTTTTGCCTGAAGAAAATGAGTTAATAGGTAGGAACAGTGTTGAAAAAGAAGAGAAAATTTTTCGATTTTCGATAAGTTTACATTTTGCAAGAATTTAATCGATTATTTATACTATAGAAGTTTTTTGAAGAAAGGCTGATGAACTAAAATGGGTTGACTTTTGAAGGGATTCGATTTCCCAATGAAATAATTGATTTTCAAACTTTATTTCAACTAAAAACTGGTTTTATACATATTTTTTCAATCATATCGATTTTACAACTAGTCGATTGTGTTTCAGTGATCAATTTCATTTTTTTTACTGTCGATTTTATTTATTTCGACTATCGATTTATTCGATTCCAAAAAAATCTTACAACTAATCAACTGTATTTCAGCCATCAAATTCATTAATTTCGATTATCGATTTTATGTATTTCGATTATCGATTCCATGTACTTCGAATATCGATTTTTCAATTCCAAAAAGCTTACAACTAATCGATTGCAGTCAAGTCATTAAATTCAATAATTTCGATTATCGGTTTTCTATCTGATCGATTTTGTGCATTTTGATAATCGATTTTTTTTTAATCTGAACGATTTTAGTTACTACCAAAGTACCAATCAACCAAACTTGAATTATCGATTCCATCAATTTATTTTGATTATTGATTTTTTTAATATGAACGATTTTACTTTGTCAAGTACTACTAATCTACCAAATTTTAATAATTGATTTCGTTCATTTATTTCGATTATCGATTTTTTCAATTCCACAAATCTTACAACTATAATTGACTATATTTCAGTCATCAAGTTCACTAATTTCGATTATCGATTTTTACCTGATCGATTTTGTGCATTTCGATTATCGTTTTTTTTACAATCTGAACGAGTTTACTACCCATATACCAATCAACCAAACTTGAATTATCGATCTCAATCATTTATTTCGATTATCGAGTTCATTCATTTCGATTATCGATTTCATGTATTTCGATTATCGATTTTTTAAATCTGAACGATTTTACTACCCATGTACTAATCAACCAAACTTGAATTATCGATTTAAATCATTTATTTCGATTATCGAGTTCATTCATTTCGATTATCGATTTCGTGCATTTCGATTATCGATTTATAATCTGATCGATTTTGTACATTTCGACTATAGGTTTTTTTTACCTGAACAATTTTACTACTAATCAATCAAACTTGAATTATCGATTTCATTCATTCTTTTCAATTATCGATCTTTTCAATCCGACAAATCATACAACTAATTGACTGTACCTATGTATCTCAATTTTCAATTTTATTCATTTCGACGATCAGTGGCGTGTTTAAAGGGGTGAGTCCAGAGGGTCTGCCCCCCTCCCACTTGACGACTAAAAAGTTGGGGGAAATGGTGAAATTTGAGCTTTAAAACAAAATTTTCGATCTTGCTTCGTTTGGGCGCAATACATTCATTTCTTTTGATAAAATTATGTTTTTTTTTTGAATTTTACATGAATTTTCATTTTTTTCACGAACCCCCCTCCCCCCTGATTGTCTGTCTGGCCACACCATTGTGACGAAAATTATCGATTTTTACCACCAATCAACGAAACTTGAATTACCGATTTCATTTACTTCGATTATCATTTTTTCGATCCGATCGATTTGAAAATGAATTGAAAGTTGGGTATTTTATTCATATCAAGTCTAATATGCAGTGAAAGGGGAAAATTGTGTCTTGCAGTCGATTATAACCTGATTTGATCGACTTTACAAAAGATTGAAATCATGATGCATTTAGGTATTTTTAATTAACGATTTTTCAAATTAAAATCAATTGAAATTATTAATTTTGAAAATTTTTCATCGTTTACATACGAGAATTTTTAAGTCCTATACGAAATTTTAAAATCAAATCCTCCGATTACTTTTTACCTAAAAATATTCCAAAGTACAATTTTCTGTCAAGTTTCTATGCAAAATATTTTTCAATTACGATTTCGAAGAATTCTACGAATCGTTTGATCTAATCGACGTAATCCGATCACGCTCCTGGTATTCTCCATAGCACGAGACATTCCATATCAGGGCAAATTTTTTCATCTCTCGTTGAATTCTAAGCATCTTTCTTATAGATTTATTACATTTCTATGCAATGTACACTGATTACAAGAAAAAGAAAAAAAACTGTAACAAAAAATTCATAAAATTGAACAGAAGAAAAAACCCTCACGCAACGTCTAGGTAATTAATGTCGAGACGACTACGGACGACCTAATTATTTAGGCAGACTCGTGGACTAGGCATACATGTAGGTATATCGTAAAAGAAGGAAACCTAGACCTGCTTATTTGTAAACATCATCGTACTTATTAGAGTAATTAAAAAGTTATACAGATTAATTATCAAGTATAAATGCATATACGTGCAATATATACCGTTGTGATAAGAATTCCACCTAGGTAATTATACACATCGGTATTTTTCACAATATATCGTAATTTTCCTCGTGATGTAGATCGAAACACGAAGGAAAGGAATACGCAGGGGTACGTAAGAAAGAATAAATAGAAATTAGTCCGGATCGCATACCTGCAATGCATTAGCATGTCTAACAATTCCATCTCTGTCTCTTGCAACTTGCCCAAGGGTAGGCGGCTGGCCACGATACACACGTTGTTGGCGATCACTTTCAATTTCTTCGACCGGACCGAGATCCTCTTCTTCGTACAGATGTCTCTGCAAATAATAACGCATTTTTTTACTCTCGATGCTGCTCGTGTTGCCAATGCAGCTGTCATAAGGCAAGGACGCGAAGGCGAAATCATCGAGCAGAAGAAATTTCTCACGCGCGTTACGGCTCCGACTCGGTAATCTATCGAAAAAATCAGACTGCTGATTCGCACGTGATACGAGTATATTTCGAGCTGGCGATGGCGGCCGCGGGTGCTGTCGAGTTGACATATACGCGTGTGAACAATAACCAATTACATTGTCAGAGCCTAATCAACGCAATACGCGATAACGATCATGCGTATAAGGTAAACGAAAACACGAGACGAAAAATAAGATATAAAGAGCCAGAGAAAACGAGATGATGTAATTCTTAGAATGATATTGTTAACGGGAACAAAGTAATTGAACGCGCCGTCGAATAATTCCATCGGTATTCTTTTCGCCTGATGGTGCAGATTTCAAACAAGTGTCCGCGAAATATCGCCTATTCCAGCAAGACATTTAGATAACTTGAACTTGGCAAATGCCACGTACCGTTATGAAAAATAACTGGCTCGAACGAGTAAACCGGTGCGAAACTCGAGTCGGTTCAGGTATTCGGATTATCTTATTGGCGAATTGAATAAATATAAATTATTCGACGAAAATTTATTATAATCGTTGTACCAGCCTCTTACGGTATTCATCAGATATCGTCGGCCAAGTTTTTTGCAACTGTTTGAAGATGGATTAGGTGACCGGACCTCTATGCGTGGAATTCTCTTTATCGTTTTAGTATTCTAGTTTCGAGATTAACTGGAGTGGATTACAGTTTCTGTAAATGGTGAATTTTTCTCATGTCACTTTACACTACATTCCATCGGTTTTATGAACTATTAGTCTATTATTCAAATTTGAACTGCAAAATTGACCTCTAGTTGCATTTGGATGGTGATGGGGAAGTACAGAAAGGTTTGGAAACAAGTCTTGTTCGAAAATATTTGAAGTAGAACCAATGAATGTCAAACTGAGAGAATGTGGAACCATTGAAATCAGGGAAAAGTGAACAAATTTATCGTGAAAGAAAATTTAATTCTGTATACTTATTGTGGTTAATCATTTTCCTCTATTTTTGATATTTTCCCTTAAAATGGAGAAAATAGGTCTTCGTTGTTTTTTTTTTTAAACGAATTCCTTCAATTTGTGGAATAAAGATGGCTCCAAATTGGATTTTTTTTATTATGACTAATATTAAGGCTAGAAGAGAGGTACATAGAAGCTGCTGATATTTTGAAAAATGATAAAAAATTGTGTTTTAAGCATCGAATATGCTTTTACTATGGGCGATTCCGCGAAAAACCTGACGAAATTCCTCGACGATGATTTTAGACATTTTGTCAACATTTTTTAGACTTGGAAAAATTTTCAGATTTCCACTGACTTCTTGGACTTGGAAAATTTCAGAGATAATGCTGACTTTTAGACATTTTGTCATACAAATAATTTAGACTTTTTGAACTTGGAAAATTTTAGAAATCAAAGTAACTTTCCGATATTTTGTCAGGCAAATTTCTTAGATTTGGGAAATTTCAGATATTACGCTGACTTTCAGACTTTTTGGGATTTAGCAAATTTTTGAGAACTCAAATTAATTTTTGGACTTGGAAAATTTCAACTTTATGGACTTAAAAAATTTCAACAAAGTTCAAATCAGACATTTTGTCAGATAGCTTTTTACCTAACGCTAACTTTTAGACAGTTTGTCAGATTTTTTTGAATTTGGTAAATTTTTCAGATTTTCACTGAATTCTTGTACTTGGAATTTGATTTTGAAAATTTTTCAAAAAAAATCCATTACGAAAATCCGTTACGTTGAATTTGAGATATTTTGTGTATGACTTTTTTGGACTTGGAAAATTTTTCAAAATTCAAATGGCTTTTTGAATTTGGAAAATTTCAAGAAAATTTCAAATATCACGACTTCATGGACTTGAAAAATTCAATTAGTAAAAGCATAGCGCGGCACGGGGACTTTTTGATGTTCTTTTTTCAAATTTGTGAAGTAAAGATGGCTCCAAAGATGATTTTTATAATAACTAAAATTATAAAGGAGTTGTTAAAGAACAACTTTTGTTTGAACATTTTTTTAGTTTGACCAATATTTAGGGGGGGAGAAGCCCACTGAGATTTTGAAAAATTGAAAAATTTTATTTTTGGCGCTCTTTTTTCAGATTTTTTAATATTATGAAAGGAAAAATGCTCCAAATTAAATTTTTATAATAACTAAAGTTATAAAAAAGTTGTTGAAGAACAACTTTTGTTTGAACATTTTTTTCGTGTGACCAATATTTAGGAGGGGGAAACCCACTGAGATTTTGAAAATTTGGAAAATTGTGTTTTTGGCGTTCTTTTTTTTCAAATTTTTCAATTTCGTGAAAGGAAAAATGCTTCAAATTGGATTTTTATAATAACTCAAATTGTAACGGAGGTATCGATGAACAACTTTTCTTTGAAACTTTTTTCAGTACCGTCAATTTTTACAGAAGGGAGAGGGAGTAGAGTCAATGAAATTTTTCTAAATTGAAAAAAAATGTTTTGAGTTGTTTTTTCAAATTTTAGGAACAATGATTCGTTCAAATTGAATTTTGATTATAACAAAAATTATAAAGCAGCTGATGAAGAAACCTTCTATTTAGAAATTTTTCAGTATGACCAATATTTTGGATGGTGGTGAGGGGGGGGGGGTAGAAGAATCCACTGCATGAGATTTTACAAAAATGATAAAAATTGGGTTTTTCATATTCTTTTTTCAAATTTCTCAAATTTTATGGATAAAGGTGGCACAAAATTTAATTTTGATGATGACTAAAATTACAAAGAAGCTATTGATGAACAACTTTCGTTTGAAAATTTTTCCAGTATAATGAATTTTTGCGGCAAGGGATTGGAAAAACTCCCTAAGATGTTGCTGAAATGGAGAAAACGCATTTTTTGAAATGTATCATTCAAATTGGAATTGTTGAAAAACAACTTTTATTTGAAATTTTTTAGATACAACCGATATTTAGGGGGGGGGGGTAAAAAAAACCTACACTAAGATTTTGCTAAAATGAAAATAGTATGTTTTTGATATTTTTGATATTAGAAAAATAACATTTCCTTCAAATTGGATTTTTATAATAATTTGAACCAGTCATTTGGAAAACGACCGAAGTCCAACGAGGTAAATTTTTCTGGAGACACAAAAAACGTTCTACACAAATATTTGATGCCTGAATCTGAAAAATTTTTGAGTCTGGTGTCTTCTGAATCAGTGATTTGAGGTGAAAATTGATGAACTTATGTGGTTTTGCAAATGAACGGTTTTTTTTCTTACAAGTACATGAAAAATTTAAAAAATGAGATAAATTAGTTCATTTTAATGCATTTATTTTTATTTCATTACAAAATTTTTCATTCTAAATCAGAATTTGGAATAATAATACTTGTAATGAATTGAAAATAAAATGCTTTGAATTACCAATTTGCTTACTTTTTAAATAATTTTTCATCGTATTTGGAAGGAATTTGATCGAAGGAATTTAATTTTCGTTTAATTTGATGGAAGGATTCATAAGCAATAAAAATCGATAAAAACATAAAAATGGCAAAAGGTGTGATTTATGGCGTTTTGCAAATGATAGGTTCATTTAAAAGAGCTGTCCACAAATAAATTTTCTTTGAAAAGTTTCTCGCAGAATCAATAGATGAGGCTGTGAACATGTTTTCAAAATGAAATATGACTCTTCAGTCTTCGCATGCATGATTTTTCCCCCTAAAAATTATAATTTCTTCAAAAATGGACCAATTTGCACCAAATTTCAATCAGTTTTTTATCAACCAATTAAAATCCTGTTTACAAATTTTCAGCTCATTACGTTCATTATTACTCCATAATTGCATTAGAATATTATGGCTTGAGAAAACAAATCATAGTCCGCTAGAAAGTACCTGAATTTGCTCTCAAATAACTGTTAAACGTTGCGACGAAAATCAAGGTTTCGAAACATTCTTATGCGATGCCATATACGTACGTAGATATGAAAAAAAGCACATATCATAGAATTGAAATTGAAAACCTCGACGGAGAAAAAATAAAAGAAAAAGGTTAAACGCGTGAAATACGATGCGTAGGTTTACGAACGTTTTCAAGGAGACGGTAGCATTGAATAAAATCAATGACATCGAAGAAATCGATCAATATTAATATTTTTCATATGTCGCGATTAGTTCCAGTTTACGTGAAAATATCCATTTTCATGACTCCTCAGTCAGACGTCTCTATGGAAATGCTACTATTTTAATTACCATTTAGCTACGAGTATCGAGTCGACTACTTACGTCTGGAATTTCGTCTTGTTGCGGTTGCGGTATTTCGTGTTTCCACGAAGGTGTCGTGTAGCGATTTCCTAGATCTTGGTTGATTCCAGACGCTGTGCTCACTGTATTCAGACTGTTGGCCGATGAAGCTGGGGATGCGCCACAACCGACGTTTCTTGGCCAATCGCATGTTTGCAAGTCATGACTGAAACAGATGATGTCCAAGTTTAGATATAGAAGTCGAAAAATAAGGCGATTGAACCTTTTTTTTCTTTTATAAATAGTCAAGGTTTCGAACCATAGGTTTGATTGTGTATTTTAAATCTAGATAGTGTATAATACTACTAGGCGATTATACGTATAACGTGTGTGTAATCTGATTCGCAAGCTTGTAAGTTTTCAATGCGTCGTCGCAGCAGTACTTTATCCCAAGTTTAACAGCTCCGCCCTTTCGGCGAACCACCATGTAATGTAGAATAGTCTCTATTGTTTTCCATCAAGGAAAATACGCGTATCAAGTGGAGCGGCCAAAGAGGACAGGGTGAATGGAACATGTTTCAGGCTCGTTGAATTTCGCGTTAATAAAATTACATACCTTGGAGAATGCAGGCGAACTGAGAGCTAAAGTGATGGAATTTGGAATATTGATTTCTTGTTTTAATTGGACTGGTTTACGTTTTAGAAAGTTGGGTAGATTGTGTTGAAAAATTATTATAGGATTTAAAAGGAAGAGGAGGGGGGTATTCTTATAATTTAGGAATTGAAAAATTGGAATTTTTAGCAAAGAAAAATAGAAAGTCCGAGTAACTATGGTTTGTTTTCAAACTTGACTGAGAGTTTTCTCGCGCATCTGCGATATTTTTGGTGATTAAGATGATATCGTAACCAACGAACTTTTGAAGGAGGAGCTTTGATAGACTTGTACTTGTATTTTCGAAATCTCATCCTCCCCTTTATGTATTCATTGGAATCGTTTAATTTGTGGTGAACATTTTTCTCTTTGAGTCATTTTCAAAGTTCATTTTATGAAAATTTTATTTCTAAAAATGTATGAATTTTTGTCCTCGAATAAATTTTTAATGAATTGAGTAAATCTGAAAAATATTCAAAAAATTGAAACGGTCAATTGTACAAAATTTAGATTTCAGCTTCACTTCAAAAACGAAATAAGCATTTTCGACTTTATCTATTGAAGAAATATGGAATAAATTTCTCCTCTCTCAAATGTTTTGACGTATTTCGTGTTCAATTGGTCGAAATCAATCGAAAATAATTTTTTGAAAAAATTTGCAGCTTAATTTGATCCAGTCAAATCGACTGTCTTGATGAAAAAAATTTGGTCCAAAAGTTACAAAAATGTAGTTGATTTTCGATTCCAAAGTTTAAAAAATCCCCAAATTTGAAATCAAAAGTCAAAATGTAGTCAAGATTTTTTACTTGAAAATAATTTTTCAAAACGCATGAAGTATTTTGATCTAAAGTCACAAAAATTTGCATTGCAACATTTAGATTTTCAAAGTTTCAAAAATTTAAATTCACGACGTCAAAGACAAATTTAGGTATTTTTTGTCAGACTTTAAACATTTTTTTTGAGCTCTTAGATAAATTTTATTGTGAAAAATTGATTTTTTTTTCAATTCATACAAATTTTTGATAGTCCAACAAAATATTGAACTATTCACCTTTGAAAAAGAAGGAGATTTGGTAAAAATATTTCAATTTTTTTTGCAATTGCCTATAAACATTTTTTCTACTGAAATTCAATTTTTTTTATGATACTAATTGGCGAAATAATGAGTTTTCTGTACAATTTTTCGCCATCTTCAGCTTGGTTCAATCAATTTGACAAAACCAAAAATGATGTTCTTACACTAATCATACGGGGGAAAGGGACGTACATGTGACCTCCCTAAATTGTCACCTATTCACTGAGATGAAGAACAGTCTTATTTTTCTTTCGCTCTGAATATTTTGACGTACGTTTTTGGGCTACCCGTTCATTTTTCGGAAAAAATGAATATGTGGGTTTTTGTTGCAAATTTTATGTTCTTTAATTTTACTTCTGGTCATTTTTTTGTTTAGATGCATATTTAAATAGTTATAGGCAAAAAACAACAAGGAAGTCTCTTTGAGGGGTAAAGTTCGGATACTTTTTAGTGGTAAATCAGGGAGTTAAAAAGAACATTTAAAAATCAAAAAATCTTTACTCAATCAAAATTTAATTTGCTCTATTGTCTTGCATTTGAAATTTTCTTAAAATTTTTCAAATCCAAAGTCATTTGAATTTTGAAAAATTTTCCAAGTTCAAAAAAGTCAGACAAAATATTCAGAAGTCAGCGTGACGAATTTTTGCGAGTGAATTTCGTAATGAAATTTTTTTGAAAATTTTTCGAAATCCAATTCAAAGTACAAAAAGTTGGTAGAAATCTGAGAATTTTTCCAAATTTAAGAAATTCTGACAAAATGACTAAAAGTCAGCGTTAGGTAAAAAGCTGTTTGACAAAATGTCTGATTTGAACTTTCTTGTAATTTTTCAAGTCCATAAAGTTAAAATTTCCCAAATCCAAAAATTCATTTGAATTCCCAAAAGTTTTCCAAGTCCAGAAAAGCCTGGCAAAATGTCTGGAAGTCGACTCTGATTTCTAAAATTTCCTAACGAGGGAACCTTGTCAACCCATTACCTCCGATCGTGCTGAAATTTGGCTCACTCGAAGAGCATGCCAGCCAGACCTCGCGACCAAATTTTGAGCTGCCGTAGTTGATTTTTCAATTTTTGGCGAATTTTTGAAAATAGCGAAAGTAGTCCATTGGTATATCAATTTTTTACAAATACGGTAAATTTTGAGATAAAATTCTGAAACTCTGTATATATACTAAAGTTGACCTCGTGAGTCGATTGCGACAATTTTCAAAGCGATCTGGAACCTCCAGCGAAAGTTGACTTTTCTCCAGCATTTTGGAATCGCTCCAGAAAGCGCTGTAATCAACTTCGGCAGCTAAAATTCAATCCGGGTGTTACGGTGATATTATTAGTCGATTAGCAAAGTTGAATCGAAAATCCGAGATGACGAGTTGCCACGTGCATTTTTTACAATTCAAAAATTTCGTCTATAAAAACAAATTTCAAAATCGTCAATTTCTCCAGAAAATCGC
>FIZU01007771.1:0-22873 GCA_900064475.1 Pseudococcus longispinus
GGGGTTTTCAGTAAAAATAACCTCAAAAATGAATTCAGCACCTTTGAAAGCCCCTATAACCACATTTTTGAATTTTTTCTACCCACATTATTTTCCATTCTCACTGTGAAGCGTAGTGCCCGCAAACACTGTATTTCCCACGAGAGCGCCGTGGAAAACGTGACATATTCGCTCGCACTTGATGCGACGAGTATTCAGTTTTCATTTATTTTGACAATGTTGCACCAACGGCAAGCTTTTTAAATTCATGTGGTACAATTATGACTAAATAATACATTTTTTGAAAAAAAATGGCGACTGTACCTCCGAACCTTTTTTACAAAATGGCGGTTTAAAGTTTTTAAAAAGCCATAACTCGGTGAAAAATGGCCCGAAAATTTTGAAAATATTTTTTGGGATTTCCCTGATCCCCTAGAATCTATTAGAAAAATCGCAACATTTCTATCTGCATTTGGTGAAAGACTTAGAAAATTAAGACTAAAAAACACATTTAGGCCCCCCAAAATATTTGTGCTAGAGGTCCAAAATTTGCGTCAAAATTTTTTTTCATCATCAAAGTTTAATTTTCACAATTTTGAAGTCAATTATCGCAAAATTTCACACCATTTCAAAATTACCATCACCTTAAACGCTATTAGCAATATTTTCCTTATAAAATGTAACGATTTTTACGACTACCTATCATTTTCATTAATTTTCCTATTGATTCGGTATTTTTTCACTTGTTTTAAGTGGTTTTTATAGTTTCATTGCAATTTTTGTGATACTTCAACATTATTTACGATATTTTACTCAATTTTTTAACCATTTCACACGATTTTTAAAAACATTTCAACACTTGAATGCTATTTTCAACTTTTACAAATTTCTAAGTATCTTTATGGGCTTACAGCGATTCATCCAGCTGGGGGGGAATTAGGTACCTCTCTTTCGTAGGGGTCAATTTTCTTTCGAAAATAATAAAATAAATACAAATTATAATTGCACTCACCGATCGAAGGTTACTCTGATAGCCAACAGATGATCCAAAAACGAGAAATAGCGAGATCCGTACTTTTTACATCTTCTGAAACAATTTCAAAAGAAAGCAACACCATTAGAAAATTTGTTTCGAGTAAAATTTGATATTTTTATCAATAATTTACCAGTAATACTAACGATTAGTGAAGTTTATTGCATTTGGACTGCATGAAAGTTGTAAAACATTATGTATTATATCGAACAACGAATACAGCAATACTAAAATCGTATAACGCTATTATAAAAATATTCAATACAGAAAAAGGGTGCCTATTTCAGCTCAATAGATATGAATCATACGTAAATCACACGTAACAAGTAGGTAAGAATGTTATCGCAAAGGTGCATGACTCATGATGCAACGACGCTACAACAAGTAAAACCAATATGAACGAAATACAATCGGAATAATCCAATACGAAATATACAGGGTGGCCCGTTATATGAAGTCACATTTTTAGAAATGAAAAATAATTAGTAAATTTATTAAAAATTTACTACGCTTGAGGTGGAAGAAATAAAATTTTAGATGTTTTAGGCGATACTTCGGTAGCCAACTGCAGTTGCCATTGAACCGCATTTGAAAGGAAGAAATACATTCAAAAATCTGAAGATTCAATTTTTTTCTCACATTTTCTTCCATAAATATGAATTTTCTGGCCGAACTAAGGGTCCTACGAAAAAGATGGTAAGAATAAAACATGTAAAAATTTACATTTTCTTTCCCCATAAGACGATTAATTTTTTTCTAGGAGCCTTAGTTGTCAAAGTTCAATATTTTGTATGATTTTTTTTACATGGTGGTACCACATTTTGGGGAGTCCTCAACTTCCTTCAAAGGTGCCACAAAAAGCCTAACTGGGATTAGGAACAGTCTACAAATTGAAAAGTGGCTAAATGAGAAAAACTAGTGATAATTGATATTTTGGTATTTTCAAATTCGTCGAGAAAATCAAGATTAAACAAATTTGAATTTTTGTACGAATTTTTTGGGCAAAAAGTCACCTTTTTTTTCCATCTCTTCCATCTATTAGGCACCCTGAAAAATTAACCAATTTTTTTTTTTTGAAACATCAGCAATTTCTGTTCAACAGCTCACGCAGCTTTATATACGAACCGATAGACTTTCTCAACTGAAACTAATACGATGCTTTCCCATTCGATGGATTAGATATCAAAATAACCTCCCTTTCCCCTTCTCATCAATCCCGCAAAAAATCACTACTCTCCGATAAGTTTCAGGTAACTCGAGCAAGAAGAATACCGAACAAGGGTAAAATTATCACCAATGCTCGACAACCTTCGGTGCGTCTCTTTTCAACTTGAGAAATGGCCAAAGGGCTCAAGCAGCAGCACAAATATACGCATCGTAGTTGAAAAGTTACTTTACTTAAAAGTTATATTCGAGTATACGGTTCGCATCAGCGAAAGAAAATGACATTAACCAATCTGACGAATGGAATCAGCACCGCTATACAACCGAAACCGAACAACGTGAAACTTACAAACCGAACTGGGAAACTTGATCTGTAAATTGTAACGCCGCGCCGGCAAAGTTGTTAACACCCAAGTTATATCTTTGCGGCTTGATACGCGTTGATGGTTGCAACTAAACGCTGTCGTCATTCGGATTAATTCGACCGGACTTTAACAAAGCTTACGGCATCGAAACGAATGGCTTTTCAATATATAACGAGGTATTATACGATATACGTAGAGTTTACGTCGGATATACGATCGCAAAGTATGATAATACTTGCGGACCCGTAGAGTCTGCTGCTGATGCTGCGAGCAGAATAGACCAACATATCGTATATGGAAGATATCTTTCATGACAGACCTAGCTACATATACGAGTTACCATACAAAATGACCACAACCACAACGAGTCTGATCGCGTGACTGGCTCATTTTCGAGATATAACGTGGTCATCTTCGAGCAATACTCTGGACTCTGTGATACGTATAGGTTTTGAAATTGCATAATTTTTCACATACGCCAAGTACACACGAGTACCTACATACAGAATGTACAGCATTCGGCTTCGTAGGTACCCGAAAAAAAAAATAGAGGTAACTCGATGTTATGTACAGGACGGTAAATCATACCAAACATGACAGAAATATCGTTTTCACGCACCAAAAATACAGCTTTATACGCATCGTGCCACAATTACTACAATGTATTATACATAGTTACTTAGATGATTTATACATCCTTTGTTTGCGATTTACGATTAGCGAAAAGAAACGACGAACGAGTGGTGGCGAGAACTTTACGCCACCGAATAGTTAAACGAGGCATCGAGGCTGGGAAGGAACAACTGGCGAAAAATTACGTTACACTATCTCGACAAATATACATTTTTTGGGCGGCAGAGGGAAAAAAATACGGGTATGGTGCGATTGTTGCCGAGCTGTATTCGTATATATAAGTTGCTTATCGTTCGGTTTACGAAATATAGCTCGTTTCTCAATTTCGGGCAATTTTTGTCACCAAGAAGGCGATAAATTTTCCAACTTGATACATTATGCATAACTTTAAGTTATATTTTACCATCAGCCAGGCAGCAGGCGATGCAACTCGATGGCATGTACGAACCGAGTATGAGGACAAAGGATTATAAATTCTGAACATCGACACGCTGCTGGAAACATCGACTTTGGATATCGCCTTCCAAGTGGGGAAACACTCGATGTCAGTCGAGGTTTCGTTATCATCTACTTCAACGATTGTATTAGGTACTTAACGGTGTGTGCAAAAAAATGGAAAAAACGTAACCTATGATTCTGACCTGGAGACTACGATAGCCAAAGTGGTGATTTCGCTTGCTATTCAACTAGCTCTCCCAGCAACAAAAACAATTGCGCCAATACTTTATCGCATTTATTTAACAATTTTTATTAATTAATTTTTAATTGGTTATATTGTTAATTAAAAAACGACCTGCCTCTTGCAGACTGTCGTAGAGGTACGTAGTACGTACATATCGAGATATTTGAAACTTGGTTGGAATTACGGGCTACTCATCATTAATTACCGCGCATTTATCGTCGTTCGAGAAGCAAAAAAATACCAATCAAATCTCATTTATCTTCCAGCGTTGGCAGCTACGCAAATGCGGGGTACCCGATCCCCCTTCTACGCGTTTAATGCAAAATTAACACCACCGTTCCGCTCTGCAATACGGTTATATTGATAAGGTTCGATATGCTCGGCTTTATTAAACGAATACCACGTCTAATGGTATCCGTACGGAGCGGCGTATGCTTTGAGATGGGATCTCTTTCCGCAGATGATGCTGCTACAAGGGGGCGACTAATTTTCCCAATATCAAATATGTTTTCCAGAAGGAAAATACGAAATATTGTCCACGATGTAGCATCAACTCGTATGCATCAGTAATTTACCATAATTACCAATTTATTTATGGAATTACCGAAGAAAGATGATGTCATTGCTGAAGAAAATTACTGTAATTACCAAAGTGTAACGTTGTACTTTTTTTTGGATATTTTTGGTATTGATTTTTGGATTTGGAAAATGCGATTTTCCACTCTTTTTCGATTTTAAACGAGTTTGAATTCCGAGCGTCGTGACCCCAGAGATAAGAGACGACGTTGGTAGCTCGATACTCGTAGGCGAGGGGGTAAGACGGGTGAAAACCAGTCTCCCACCGTTCTGTCGACGTAGCGTACGTACATGCGCGCGCATCTCATCTCTCCCTTCACGTCGTAACACCCGAAACCGATTATATAATGTCCTCTGTTCGGAGTTTTCTTCACAGTTCTGCGACGAACGTGTCGTGAAGAAAATGCCGAGCAAGGTAAGTGCCTATTCTTTTCCTTCTCGTCGACCGGCAAATTCGCACTGGTGCCGCCAATTGTGTGCTGGCACTGGTCGAATACCGTGATGGCTTGTTGGTCAACAATCGCCGGCTTCGCCAAGTGTGCTGAACCTGCTAGTCACCTAGTTGATCGCGTGGTTCGCCGAATGCGCTGGTGTCGTGTCTAGTACCCACAAACCGCGCTACCCAGTTGCGACAGGCCATTTCATCCCCTCCCCTCGGTACTGAACACGACGAGTGAAAATAACTCATCACAAAAGAAAGCTGCTGTAATTACTGAAGAAAGTTGTAGTAATTACCAAAGAAAGATCACTTAAATTACCAAAGAATGTTGACGTAATTACCACAGAAAGTTACTGCAATTACCAAAGTAAATTTCTGCAATCGTAATTGACTAACAACTACAAATTATTCAATATTCACGCCAATTTCAAACGAATGTGTAAGATTCCCAATGAATAAATGACTCGTAACTTGAAAAAATGATTTACTTACTGATAAATATCACCTCAAAGCTTATGCTTTCCATCTCCCTACACGACGAGCGAACGATGGTACAAAAAATAAAGACGTCGATTCTTTTAATACAGCAAAAATCTCGGATGCATTTGGAAATCACCAGTATCACATTCGTGCACGTCGTTTTGCTTTTTCCGCCAGTTGGAAAAAACCCATTCTCAATTTTTCATCTCCCTCAGGACGATGCAGCATACGGTTCTGGCATTTTTTGCATTCGGTATATTACGCGTTTCGCTTAGGAAAACAGGCGAATTTCTTGGCGTTATCGAGAGAAAAAAAGAAGGTTAATTTAATGGAAGACGAGGGCGATGAGAATACTCGACGGAGATGGTAAAATTAACTCGTATCGTATAAACAGCAACTAACAAACCTCGCTACCCTTATGCGCAGCTTGGAGACCACATTGTCGACAGCAGTTCGGTTGCGAAGAATCGTTGAAAAAACGTTTTTCACAGACGCGAATATCTCAACATGTACGTCTCTCGGAATTTTCGTCTTGGTTGGCGAGCCGAAAGTTTAGATATCCCTGAAAACTTTACCCTAAATATCGAATTGCCGAAGCGATGTTTATCAAAACTATACTCGATACAGGCTTGGTTTATCTTTAATGCGATACTCTGCCCTACTCACCCATTCGCCTTCCCACCAGGACGCCGATCCATTTTCGTGATTGTGTTTCAAATTTTTCTATCTTTTTTTTCTCTCCCCCTACGACTCGACTCGATGTTCCCAGTGTAATTTTTTTTATGTTTTATTTGAATAAAAATCATCAAACTGGAAAGCGAATTATTCGCGTAACATCAGATATCCCCCTTGTTTACATTCAATTCACGTTAACATTTTTAAAACCCCAGTCGAGTCGACATACACACAAACACAGGCACACACGTATACTATTAGATATACGCAGACGAGAAAAATTTAATTTATTAGCGCAAAAGTTATCCAATCCAACGGCAGAAAGGGAAAGGCTTTCGAGAATTTTATTTTTATAGTTTTTCGCTGTACAGAAAGTTCGCATTATACTATAGATACGAATGATAATTTTTTCCTCCTCCGTAGTTCGCTATCTCTATTGTGCTCTCGCAGGGAGAAACCCCGATTGTAAAATTTTCTGCGATGCGCGAAAACGAGGGTAACGATGTGAAAAATGATAGTTATTCGGCGACCGAAGCCGAATCAAAGTAAAGATGGGGGCTCACGATACATCTCGTAGGTTGGCGTTGGGCTACGGAATACTATACCGAAGAAAATAAAAAGTCGTTAAAATGCGAATCTAAGTCGTTCCCAAGAATTTGATAACTCGGTGAAATTGAATTGGAAAAATTAGAATATGGTAAAAAGGAATAAAAATTTACGAGCGCGATAAAAAAAATAGCAAAGGGTAGAGAAAGAGGAGCAGCGGAGGGGAAAAAACTGAAGAATAAGCGCCTTTAAAGCCGCTACGTATTTTCTCTTTTGTTATTCACACCCCGGATCCGTTGATCGGATTTTCAATCTGCATATACCATATACACAAATAGCATATAGGTAATATAAGAACCTATACATAAATACCTATACGTTATGTGAACCTAAGCAGGTATATCTCTAGTGTCTTCAAATAGCTCAAGGCAAAATAAGACATTTTCAAGAGACCTAAAAGTTTTAGGCACACCTACGTCAGCATCCGACCATATTTAGAGAAAGTTTCACTGAATGGTAAAAAAGAAAAATCATTTCAAGTGACCTTTAAATCTTATAAAAGTAGAAAATTCTTTATGACGTCTGATAAAAGCAGTGGTGTGCACAAATGGGGTGGTCGTCGTACTATATCGTGTGAATTTTAGTAACTCCAACCAAAAGTTGGAAGAAAAATTACCAATTAATACGTAACAATAAAATAGACACCTTGTAAATGTTGTACCTACGATGGTACAAATAATTGTAAAAAATGATTAAATTACCCAAATATCATAGAAATTTTGTTAGAAAATTCTTTGAAAAAGCACACAAATTCTCAAAATTGTCACAAAAATAATGAATATTTGAATAAAAATTGCACAAAACCATTAAAAAACGATTAAAATTGCTGAAAAAAACGTTCAAGATATCTTGAATTTGTTTTTTAATTGGGTTAAAATCATCTAAAATGTGGCAAAAATTTTATTAAATATCAAAAAAGTTGAATTTTAAATTCAAATTCATAATTTTTCTCAAATGATATTTTGAGCGGATCAACTTCAGCAAAAATTTACTCGTTTTCGATCCATGTATTTCAAACAATTTTATCGATCTCGAGCATATTTCATCAATTTTTCAGGAAACTTTCAACATTTTTTATCGCAATTTGAGAAGTTTTCACAATATTTTGAGGGATTTTAACGTTATTTCGAACAATTATTGCGATTTAATCGGAATTCGAAGGCAAATTCAACAAATTTCTAGCATTTTCAACATTTTAAAATGTATTTTCAAATAGTTTTGCGATATTTCACACAATTATATCACATTTTTTATCATTTTCAACAGCTTTAATAAAATTTAACGGTTTAAAAAATTTCAAACAATTTGCAATACATTTTCAAATAACTTTCTCAACTTTTCTAACATTTTGAACGATTTTTTCCAATTTCCAAAAACATCCCACAGCTTAAATGATACTTCCTGCAGGCTGGATCGCTTTTTTTTTTTACAAAATTGGCAAATTTTTCAAATGTTCTCAGGAAAAAGAGCGAGCTTGGAAATTCGGGACAGGAATCCCAAATCATCAGTACCTATAGCGAAATCCAATTAACCAATCATGGACAGCTCTTAAGAGGGAGGCAGATCTTTTTCAAGATGGTTCGATTGCCCAGATCAACTCGTCGTTCTGTTAGATTTAAATATTCGTGCCAATAACCAGGCAATTCTACGAACCCCTTAGCACGACACGTTGTTAGGCGCCTTACATCGGATTATTATAGCTTACTCGGAGAAGAAAACGCAGCTTGAAAATATTATCTTAATTAAAGCGTATTCATAAACCGCAGCTACCGCTTACTCGCCTACAATTTATATACGTATATAATATCAATATAGCGAAAACCACTTAATAAAACAAATAAGTAAATACTAATTTCCATTATACAGCACGTCGAATGAATATACTACACAGTGCACACAAATACTCGTATATCGTATCGTTGTATCGTGCTGTTCTCGACGACCGTATATATAGAAAGTTTTCTCAAAATGTCTTCTTTTCAGGCCCTTGATACGTACACGAACGCACTCCTACATAGGTACTTGTGCTCAACGATAGGCATTCGCCCAGCCCAGCCCGGCCAGCAACGCCATGCCAGTGTAAATATTATATCGGGGAAATTTATACTTTAGAACGCTCTTCCAATATGATGCTCGACTCGATGAAAGATTTAAATTTATTTTCACCCCGCGTACTTTACGTATCTTCCACGTACGAAAAATCACGATATTTTCCGCTCGGCTCGCCGTTGCTTTGCGGTGTAGTGTAGGCCTTTTATAACATACACGCGACTAAATCCAATGTTTACACGATACGGAGGCAAAAAAAATCCCCCGAGTCCCTAGACGACTACTGTGTCGATTTGCATTTTTGCGAACGAGTTTTTTTAGACGAATTTGCCAACTCGACGAAATCGAATTTGGAGTTGGTGTTCAATTGATACGAGGGTTTCATTCGGGGCAGGTTTTCGATTTCAAGGTTATATTAATCCCTTCGGTGGAAAAATCGAGCCAACTGACGATTTCCGTTACTCTTTCTCCTTCCGGTTTCGATAGATCATATTTTTTTCCAACAATGCACGCGAAACGTTCGAAAGAAGCAGCAGATCTTCTCAAACGTGATCGCGCGTGTATAAAAAAGAACACCGGATCATTTGCACAGCGAGCTACCGAGTTAATTAATTTCGTAACAACAGCGCGAGCTAGCGACGCAACTCGGCGTAGCAATTCAATTAATCGAGAAGTAAAGAATAAGCGAGAAGCGGAGTGCCGACCATAAAAAGAAAAGCACACTGCTCGAATTAATCAAGGTTACCCATTACGGGGCCAGATGAAAAAAGAACCCCCTCTCGCTGCACAAATCGAATAGAATTTCGCCAGTTGTTGGTTCACTGGCAAGGCGACCATAACGGTGGGTATTATTTAGTAAGAGCAGCAGCATTAAGCAAAGGATGAACGTCAAACAACAGATGAATACCGGCCAAACGTGCGTTAAAATGCAAACTATGTCCTAACTGCGCTGTGTGGCCAAAGCCAATAATTTAGATAAAGGTACCCGATGCCCGGCGACGATTTACGTATCCGAAGCCTACCTCTTTCACGTCGCCTCGTATCGCTTCTACGGTATGCTTTGTGCTCGGCTCCGGGCTGCAGATGTAAACATCAAATTGAATTTTAATTTTTGAACTTTCCTCGCCAATGACCAAGGACGCCGTGGCACGAGCATCGTAAAATTCACATCAATCGACAACGTTCGGAAAGCCAGCGTTGCGCGTATGTACGATATTTACTTTCTTGTGTTTCCTTCTTTTTACGAACCATTGGCCAGAAATAACATGGTAAATATAATTTTTAGATATATTTCCAAACTGAACCATTTCCATGTTTACATAACAGCCTATCTGCCACGTATTGGCCTGCTTTTATTGCGAACGGAGAAATATAAGCCAGAGCTGCGTTGAGAAATTCCAAAAAGAGCCGAATTTCCTTTTCATAGTCGAATAAATAACGAACGTCGAGGATTTATCTGTTCAATAGCATCCAATTTTTACGAATTAAAAAAATTTTGAACAAAATGGCAGAGAAGAATGTATTGAGAGGCCTTTAAACAAAATACAATCGAAGAATAAGGTAACACCCCTTAAGTGGGGAAAGGCGGTGTTGGATACCTTGGGCTAAATAATAATCGGATCGGAAAACTAAGGTCATGTTCAACATTTCGAATATCTCACTCAATTTTGTCTTGAAATTTTGACTATTTTTGGAAGTGGAGGGCGTTTGAGTCACTACAGAGAATGCCAATTTTTTAAATGATGTTAAAATTTACTACTGTATTATCGTCTTTGTAAGTTGAAGAAATATGATTCACTTTTTTGCGAACGATTCATTTAAAAAATGAATCAGTCGTTCAAGAAAACACTGCACATTAAATTAAAACCAAGGGAGCAAAATGAAGAAATATCGTTCGCGAATGATTCATAAAAAATGATTCACTCGTTCGTGAACGATTCATTTAAAAACTGAATCATGCGTTCGCAAACGAACTGAATCTTATAATGAAATGGATTAGAGGAAGGAATATTCTTGAACGATTCTTCGAAGGATTCAAGAACTGCAAAACGCAAAAAATGATTCACTCTTTCGGTTCACAAACGATTCTTTCGTAAACTGAATCGGTTGTTCAAAGAGGAATTACACATCGAATTGGAACTGAGAGAGCAAAATTATGAAATGTCGTTCGCGAATGATTCCTTCAAAACAGATTCAATCGTTCACGAACGATTCATTTGAAAACTAAATCAGTCGTTCAAAAACGAATTACACATCAAATTGAAACTGAAAAAGTAAAATGATGAAAAGTCGTTCGCGAATGATTCGTTCAAAAAAGATTCAATCGTTCACGAACGATTCATTTGAAAACTAAATCAGGCGTTCAAAAACGAATTACACGTCGAATTAAAACCAAGGGAGTAAAATGAAGGAATATCGTTCGCGAACGATTCATTCGAAAATTTGATAAGTCATACAAGAACGGATTGCACATCGAATTTGCACCATGAGAGAAAAATGATGAAATATCGTTCGCGAATGAATCACAAGTTCGCAAACGAAATGAATCATATGGAACGAATCAGGCGAAAAAATTGTGAATTTTTCGTTCGAGAATTAGAGGAATTCAAAAAATGATTCACTCGTTTAATTCGCAAATGATTCGTCTAAAAATTGAATCAGTCGTTCAAGAACGAACTGAACATCAAATGAAAGCCGATCAAACATGATGAAAAAATACTGTTCGCGAACGATTCATTCAAATGATTCACTACTTCGCGAATGATTCGTTCAAAATAAGAATAAATCGTTCAACAACTAACCGAATCCTATTTCCGCTCAGGATCGAAGTGAATTACACACTACAATGATAACAACTCGAGCGAATCTTTCATGCAGGAACAAATTGAAACCTCAAAAAAAAATAACGTTCACCCTTAGACGATTTCAAACACGTCGATTCGTCTCTTCCAAACGACACAACACTCCTGCACCGTCCAGCAGTTCGCACAATACACAAATTCACCTCACACCACCCTTATTAAGTAAACTAGTGAAACGAGCACAGCACTCGAAAAACAAACGCTGTCAATTTTCTCTCACCAATCGCCAATTCGCAACGTTCGGAGCGATTATTGTATCGCAGAATGAATTCAGCTCTCGTAACCATTTAAACGCATTACATCCCCTCGCAGTGTGGCGTGTTATTTCCATTTCATAAGGTTTACAAAACTGCTAATGCAACTCGAGTTCACCAAAGCAGAATAGCAGCAGTTTTGTTGACGCGAACAAATATGCTGAGTTGAGAACCAAACTGGTCGGATGCTGTTTACTCTGTGACCCTTATTCCTTCGTGTTGTCGGGTCTCGTCATCGTGGTTCGCGTACAGAGAGCAAATAAGTTCGCAGATACGCGAAGAATAGTACTGCATCAACAGCAATAAAGTTACGTAGGTACTTGAGATTCGTCCAAGCATTGAAAATTAAAACATGGCAGGAGCAGGGGTGAAATCCAAGGGGGTGATTCGTTTTCCTTCCGTTTCTTTTCGAATAATGGAAATTGTAATATACGAATGAGTAATAATTGTAACGCCATGGCGATCCGAATACATGCCTGATAACTACAGAAGCTCGGAAGTTGATTTTTATAAGTTATTCGAATCTCTTACTCTTTCCTATTTACTATTTCTCGCTGTTTGAACCGCATTTACATAGGTATTCTTACACCGCGTAGAGTTCGTGTAATGGCGACTGGTTGAATATTTGAATACCTTAAAATGACACGACTGTTTGGTTAAAATTAGAAAATATCAACGGCTAATAAATTAGGTTATAAATTTCTTCGCTGCGCTGGTTTACGTTCCTGTTACTACGTTCCGAGTGTGTGTGTAAGTTGTGCACCGAGCAAACCGAATCTAGTTTTATGACAAAAATGCACGCTACTGCGCCCACCGCGTCTTCATCTTTTTTCTTTTCGAGTTCAGCAAACTAGTTTTATTGGCACTTGATTCTTGAACCGAGCAACCATAGAAAATGGTCGCTGATGTTGTGATGCTGTCATCTGGCGATTGTGCCGACCAGCGTGGACTAACCTTTGCTTAAGAAATTTTCAACATTGCATCGTAATGTCGAATCACATAAAATTCGTCATTTTCACAATTTTTCAGCACCAGGTACTCTGAAGAAAAGTGGGCTTGCGTGAAATTGAAATTTTTTCGAAAATCAATAACGAAAATGAGACTAGCTAAAAAACACGATAAGCTAATTAATGCTGAAAATTTTTTCCTCCCTGTTCAGATTCCATAATGCAATTAAAAAACATCCAAGCATCTTTCCAATCACACGCGAGCACTTGTCAAAATTTTTCTCGCGCCAGCAACACCTAAAAGCAGCTGACCCCAGATGTCAATATCCTTCTGCTGGACGCCTACACGTTGACAAATGACGAATTCTTCGCGAAGCTGACGATATTGGCATAGTCGAAAGTGATAATTGGATAACATCTTAATTACACCTTACTCTTCGTGCAACTGGTCGCCGAGAACAGCGCATTTTTCGCGTAAAAAACGAGTTATTTTAAGATCGAGCCTAATTGCGAGAGCACACACCGTATCCCGATTGGTTCGAGGTGTTGTAATACTCGCAGCCCGGTATTTTTCTCAAAAAAGAAACACTCGCGTCAAGGGCGGACCAGATGTCAGGTGAAAAAGTCGAACCGAGTCCAAAAAGATGCACTGCCCGTCATATGATCGACGTTTTTCAGCCGATGAAAAGAGTTTTTCGTAGAACGTTGACGTTTCACCTTGGCTATGACTAACGTTATACGAATATTTGGCAATTTCAACGTGTCACTCATCTCTCGGTACACGTAGGCTCGACCAAGTACAATTTCCAATACGAGAAATTTTATCAACTGAACTCGTTGCTAATCCTAAAGGCATACGAATCGACGTGTTAAAGCTTACCGACTTTTGAACACGTTGATTGATTTGATAAGGTAAATTATAGGATAACACGTCAAGGTATATAGGAAACGGTTGGGTCGCCTGCTCGCCTCTCGCTAACGCCTGAAAATCTAACTATATGATAGATTATTACGTACTGATACATTAATTATCATTTCATTTAAATCATGTTTGTGACGGTTGGATGCGCTTTCGCACGCCTGTTGAGTTCGACCGACTTATATCTATGTATGCGTATAATGCAAGCCGCGAGTCCACTATCAATGCAACGTGCAACCGATGAAAAAAAAAAAGTTTACAGAACCGGTTCCCCATTATCGGTATATATGTAGGCTTTCAACATTTGGTTAAAAATTATACCAAGTTTTTTTTTTTCGTATATAGTCTTTCTTTTTAGAATAAGAAATTGTAAATAAATGGCATATTAATGCAGAAGCGTATGCGTTAAATAGCCTGTATCGTGTTAAGTCGCCGTACGTTGATGTTGAAATAAATGAGGATGGATTTTTCTTTCTTTCTTTTCATTTTGTGTGTGTTTTCCTACTCGTACGCTTCGTAATACGAATAAATTTATTAAAGTATAAAGGTGTGTAAAGAAAGCAGAGGGTAAAGGAAGATACAATTCATTACGGAATGGTTATTGTACACAAAGTAGATGAATATTCAAGCATTTTTTTCTATTCTAATTTGTTTTTAAATCAACTGCCAAATTTATACTTCATGAATAGGAAAAATAACGCTATAGTTGATATAAAATATCATCCAAAATATATAAATGTCAAAAAATTTGGAAAAAAATCAACAAAAGTTGTGTAAAAATTAATGAAATTTCGTTACTGTTGAAAAGACCTCGTAAAAATTGCTTAAAATGCCAGAAAACGTGTTGAAATTTCATGAATATCTCTCAAAGCTGATGAAATTGCACAAAAATATCATTAAATTCGTTTAAAGTGTAAGAAAGTTTCAGATTTTCATAAAAATCAAGATATCATTGCAAAAAAGTATGCAAAATATCGAAAATACTTCGAAAATTACACAAAAATTATCAAAAATACGAGAAAAATTGACGCAATCCTATTGTAAGTGGGTAAAATTTATATCAAAGTTGGTAAAATATCACGATAATTGGCATAAATTGACGAAGAATAACGCAAAAATTGATAAAAATTATAAAACTGTTTAAAAAGTACGAAAAAATCTTTGAAGTATAAAAAAAAGTTTAAAATACACGAAAAATCGTTAAAAAATGAAAATCGTGTCAAAATATGAAAAATTGTTGCAAAATTTTTATTCTTATTTAGTATTTTAAACAGTTTTTTTCATCACTTCGGCAGCATTTCATGTTAATTTGACCATGTTTTGATCATGGGTCTTCTGATTTAGTTCTAAAATTTTTGAACCGGATACTTCCATACCCTTATAATAACCCTCAAACACCCAGAGTCATCGAAAGTCAAAGCAGACCCAAGGAAAATGTTACCCCCCCCCCACCAAATTTCAAAATTAATACATTCCCCCTGAAAAAAAATTTGATGAATTTTTTATATTAAAAAATCTGAAAATTATTTTTTTTCAATCAATTCAAAACTTTAAGGGGTGTACGATTGTGATGATTCATAATCCATCTGAGGCCCTTCATTTCTCGGCCCCTCCAGAAAATCGGGGCCCGAGGCGAAGCAAATTACCCCTTTATCTCCATCTCTACTAGCCTTCAAAAACCACCATTTTTGATTTTGTCAAATTATTTCCGGAATTGAAGGGGCTGGTTAGAGGCTTCGGGAAGTCTCACCTATAAAAATGAATCAAAATTCGAACTTAGTGCTACACAACTTTTTTGATTTCGTCTATTTTTTTCAAAATTTGAGGGTTGGGGGGCTTTGAAACACGTTTTAATGAAAAAATAAGCCTAGACTTGAACTCATTGCTTTCAAAAATGTAAAAAACTATACGACACATGTTTTTTTCGATTTTTTCAATTTGGACAAAAATTTTGGGACACCGTGCTCCCCCCCCCCCCATTTCAAAATTCCACAAAGAAAGTCGCTATTTGAATGTAGTACGAAAATATCTCTTCGTAGAAATTTTTGTAGATTTTTAAAATTAAGGATGCCCCACGCATAAATTCTATGGTTTTGAATAAAAAAAAATGTGGCTGCAAAAATCTCGAAAATTGAGCCTCCTAGAAAAAAACTAATCGTTTGTAGCAGAAAGAGAATTTCAAGCTCTACAATTTTGTTTCTTAGCATTTTTTCGTAGGATTCTCAGTTTGGTCAGGAAATCCATGCTTTTGGGAATTTTTTTTTTATTTTCAAAACCATGATTTTGTATGGGCTAAATTTCCCATAAACACGGTTTTTTTAGCAAAAATAAGGGTTTTACGAAAAAAAAATGCTAAGAACGAAAATTTTAAAGTTTGAAATTATCTTTCTCCCAAGAGCGATTCCTTTTTTTCTAGGAGGCCTAGTTTTCGAAATTTTTACAGTCTTCTTTTTTCATTATCAAAACCATGGGCTTTCTATGTGGGTCACTTTGTACTTAATCTCTGGAATTTGATATATTTATTCTTGAAAGATGAACTTTTTTCATAAAAATTCAACATTCAACTCTTGAAACTTTCGTAGGTGATTCTAAATCTCCTTTCAATGCTCTTTAGAACTCCATTCACTAATTTTCGCTATCTATTACCAATCTTGATACAGGCTTCATCTGGATATTTGTACCAAGAAATCTTTAAAATGGAAAAACCAATGAAGCCTTTTTTCAATCCCTTCGCACATCTCAAGTTAGGGGAGAAATAATTATGCTCTCCTACGTCTGGGATGGGAGAAAAGTGTGAAAAAATTGGGCAAAATCAGAAACCCCGAAGTTAAAACGTGACCGAATTGACCTCGAATGACTCTTAAGACAACTTTGAAGTGATTTCAAGAACTTTCAGTCTTTTGATACCAATTGGACGCTATTTTCGGATTTTTCAAGCTATTTTTGAAATATCTGAAACAATTGATGCCATTTTTCCTATAAATTTCGCTATGCTGAAAAAAAGGTTCAAAAAATTGATACTCCACTCATCCTAATCTGCTCAATCACTCCACCAAACTTCAATCCAACTGCGATTCTCTTCTACCAGCCAAAAACTCTCGCCCAAAAAAATGTAAAGAATGAAAACAACATCCCGGCGTTCAGCTGGCGTCATCATATCAGAATTTTTACATAGAATACCGAGATGAGGATAATTCAACAAATACGACGAGGTTATTATCCTTCTTAGTGAAATTAACTCTCTCTGCGAACGTTAGCGTACTTTGTTCGAGGCCAACGATTTGGTATTCGTAGATGAGGCTGAAGCTGAGGGAAAAAATCACGCGGCGAGTTGACGATGGCACGACGCTAATGCCAACGACAACGAAGCCGATGCCATTGTACACCATACACATACATTTGTCGTACGATCGTAAACTAGCTTAATTTTGACGTAAAGAACGACGAATAGAAGTCGAAAGAAATGAAAATAAAACGACGAAATTGTGCGCTTTTTACACGAAAATAAAAAGAGAAAAGATCGAACCGGCGGCGTGGCCGGGGCAGGGCACGCGTTATACAAAGTTGCGTTGAGCGATTGCCAATTATTTAGACCGTGTGTGTATAGCACATTGTACATATGACGAGCGGCGAGAGGTATTATACACGTATATGAATTATGACGGGCATTAGTTACTCTCGCACACAACTTTTCGACTCTGTAAAATAAAAATTCGTCTTTCGAACTGCGCGCTGCAGCAATGGGACGTGTGTATATATTAATATGCACGCATACGAACGCGAGTATTTCGTATAAACAAAAAAATCACGCGGTTAATTTATGTTTACGCGTGAAAAGAACGAGCAGCCGGTGTTCCAAGCCAATTTACATAGTTTTTTGGGTACATATATGCATACTGGTATATGATTGACGGATGACGATTGGCGAACAATTTTGTTGTGTTTTTATAAGTATACTCGAATCGCTTAATTGGCGATTTTCGATAGCGGCAGCGACAGCAGCGACTATGACCAAGTTCGATTCTTAATCGAATCGTACGTGTGGGTTTAACGCAAAAGGCTATATACAGATTGAATTATCGCTCCGTTTCTCGCCCCTCGATCGCTCAACGCTCCGGCAATATAAGTGAATAATCATTCGACTACAATTGAATTGTATTTTTTTTCCTTCTTCTTCGCTTCAAGGTTGCACGTCTTTATTATCGATTCGGCTTTTTGTTTGGTATATTATTTTCCAACTGTACTCTTTATGGATTTAGCCGGTACCGTTATCTGCATGGGTTTAGTTTATAACGATTTTATAATTATCTGAGACCAATTTCGGGCACCGATCGGTGATCTTCCGCAATGCACGTGCGCTTGTCCTCAATAACGCGAAGGTTTCGGATCGATTATGATAAACCGATGAGGTTATGGTGTGTATGGTGAGTGACTGTATCGAAGAAACAAACAAATTGGTAGAATACTTTCAGCTAATCCATAAAATGCGTATAAATGTGGCCACTGTTGAAAGGATTCTATTCCAATAATTTTCTCCAGTGTTTTAATTGTCATAAATTCGAGTGTAATACGTTTATCAAGTTCTAACCAGTGTCCGTCGTTTTGTACTGGTTCAATAATGTTGAAATTTCCAAAACCAGGCACGTAGTGAGGTGGAAGGGCAAAGGAGACAATTTGCTCCTGGCTCTGATTTTCTAAAGGGCACGAGATAGGCACGAGAAATAAAGGGTCTGAGATGAGCTAAGAGTTGTTATTAATCGTGATGGTGTTACGTCTTCAAAATTCATTAAAAAAGTTCAATTTTAATTTTTTTTTTAAATAAAAAATTGATCAAACTTTTCATTTTCAAAACACACGTAAAATTCTACAACTTTTTCTCGATTTTTTTACTGGTGGAGAGTGGGGAGGGGAGGGGGAATCACTTGAACTGCACACTTTTAAATCCTTTAAGTAATTGCTTATCAGTTGATATTAATTCCTTGAAAAATCAGGATAAATTCCTCATTCTCAGAAGTATATTTACTCCCCACTGAAAAATGGGAAAACAATTGTACAACAAAAAATATTGGATTTTCAAATCTAAACAACTTTTGTTTGAAACTTTTTTTCGTATCTTCAATTGAGTCAATTTTTTCAACCGGGTGTTCCAAAAAAATATGTTTCCTTAAAATAATCATTGTATGAAAAAAAGTTTGAAATAAAAGTTTAAGATTGCTAAAAATTGATAATTTTCTGTCCTACAATTTTTTTACAACAAATCAACATGAAGGAGTTTTTTTGATAGATGAATGAAAAATTTACTCAATCTTCGTACAAAAATAATTCCTTTCCAGTGCGATGCAGAAAAAAATTTTGAAACAAAAAATTATCATTTTTTAAAGCTTAATAACTTTTGTTCGAAATATTCATTTCCATCATGTTTTTTTTTCTTTTTTTATTGTCTAATCCAGGAAAATTTACCAACTACTTGAGAACCATGAAACCGGTTTAAAAAGCTAAATATCGAAAAATGATCAGAATTTAATCCCCTGCAACTTTTCTTTAGAACTTTTTTCGTATTCTCATTGTTTGTGAAATTATCCAGAATCAGTTTGAAAAACATTAAAAAAAAATGTTTCATGAGCTAATTATTCTAATTCGTACGATTTATGAACCGAATACCCCCTTGTCATGAAAATGTTTTTAAAAAAAGACTTGTTTTGATTTTGTGAACACCCTGTAGACAGAAACAAAATATTTGTGAATAATTTGACAAGTCGTTTTTTATTTAGTATGAACTAAAAGAAAATTTTGGGGAAGAGGGTCATCAAAAATTGTCCTTAGGGGCAAGCAGTAGGGTATGATTTGACCCCCTTGACTCGAAATGATCAATTTTTATGAAAACAGAGGTAAATTCACAATTTTTTATTTTTAGAACCCTGTAGGGATGGCTAATCTGGTCAAGAAACATGTCTCATTACAATTAGAACCTCCTGAATCCGAATTTGAAATTAGATTCCAGGTAGGAAGTGGGAGATTCTCGCAATTATCGAATTTGTTCAGCTTAAAATGCCCAATTTTTGCTTGAATTGGTATTAAATCACGGTTTCTCATTTCTTAACCCTTATATTTTCAACCGATTGGGAGTATAAGACTCTTTCTTAACCTAATTTGAACCTCCTGAATCTGAATTCGAAGTTAGTTTATAGATAGCAAGGTGCATAGTGTATGGTGACCAATTTTTACTTGAAAATCGAAAGAATTTTTCATTTCTAGAGGAATAGCTTTTCCTCACTTCAAGGTAGAAAAAAAATTTTAGAATAAAAAATGACTGATTTTCAACGTTCCACAACTTTTGTTCGAAACTTTTTTTCGTATCGTCAATTTTGCAAATTTTTTCACCCGGGTGTCCCAAAAAAAAATTACATTGCAGTAAAAAATCATGATATGACAAAAAACTTCAAACAAAAGTTGTAGAGTATTAAAAATTTGTCCATTTTTAGTCACATGAATTTCACGATTGGGCCACTTCTATACGTTTGATCAAGAAAGTAATGACTGATTCGATTTTAGGAGGGTCGAATTATTGAAATTCTTCTATTATTTTTCATTTCAAAATAGCATACAAAATTAATTCGAGTTTCAAATAAGTTATTTTATAAATTTCTCATCTGCCAAGATAGGAATATATAAATTGACGACACGGCATATTACTTGCATAATATCAAGCACAAATGATACCATAATCCAGCTCGCCCTCTAAAGGGCAATTTTTGACGGTCTCCTTCTCCAAAATTTTCTTTTGGTTCATACCATAAGAAAAACCACATCTGAACTCGTGTTGCAAAAAAAGAGGTAAACCCGCGCTCACTGCTTAGACTAATTTGAAAATCTCATCAGTTTAAAAATCACGAACACTTGTCAGGACTTGATGAACATCCTGTACATCGTCGATGTCTTTCAACTATCCCATGGGTTTTCAGCCTTTTCGCTTGGTTTCTATTCAGACTCTTCCTATGCCTGTCAATAATTCGCAGACAGATAGATTTCAAGCATTTCTTCGAGTCAAAGAATACTTCCTCGCTTCAAAAAAATAACCTTTCCATACATCTGAGAAACTCAACTCAAGTACAGCTTCTGAATTAGCTCACAACTGACTTCCTCGTTTCAAACATCCAGCTTTCGCCTCTCAACTCCATTCAACTCGCACAAACTATAAAACCTCGATACCGACATATTATCTCCTCGATAAACTCGACGCGAGAAAGGAGGCAGGGGATATGAAATGAGCGTAATTCTCGAGGCAGCTCGCCATATTTCTATGTCTTTTCGAACGCATGCTGCAGCAAATCGACATCGTAAAAATGTAAGGCTATGCAGTCAACTATTTTAAAGGTCAGTCATGCCACACATTCAATTCGACGTTTCAGTGCTTACTTAAAAAGAAACCGCAAATCAACTCGTTTTCTCATCACGCGGCAGCGTTTTACCGCAAATGTGCAGGTAAGAGTAGCGAAAAACCTCGGATCTGAGAACTACTCACTGCATTGTGCTTGCCGATCAATACAAGGTATTCCATAAAACCGTCGATATTCGTCATATCGATCGAGCATCGTCCTCTAAGCATACACAAAGATCTAGAACAAAGTCCTACGATAGGAGAAGGCACCTACATACGTCACACGGTGTAGCCAAACTCGAGCCAAAAAATTTGGCGACCGTACCACGTGCACTACTTCATCGGTAGGTAATAAATAGAACCGGAAAAAAAATCCAATTTATAATCAAAACGAGAGAATTATAGCGGCAGCGATACGTTTTTTATACTCGTACGTCATTACCTCGTAGGCCATTCAAATGATCGAGATATTTAGCACGATAAGACATATGTATACGACGACCGAGGTAAAAATCGTTCATTTATCGTCTCTTTCCAATGTTTATAGGTCAGTAAAGGAAACGAGAAGAGAAAAAAATAAAAACAAATAAAAATTATACATCCAACTGACACAATGTAAATAAGTAACGTAAATACGCCGCTTGGTCGAGGCAATTTTTCCAACGCGTGGGATTATTAATAATTACGTTTATTTTTCCTTCTTTTGTCTATGACGCGCGCTCTCGGGTAATTTAAATTATTTTATATAAATGTGTTAAGGTTAATCTGCAATAGTTGCGATGCTGCGAAGAGGAGCGACGGGGAATGAGAAAGAGACAAATGAAAAGAACGAGAGAGAAGGAGTACCTACACCTAACGCGAATGTATGTACTCTGATTCCAAAGCTCGCCAATGCAATAATTGATGTTCCGGTTTTGGTATTAATTCAACTGAACGATGCGTGTCAAGCTTCCGTATATATTATTTTGACCGTGATATGTCTGAAAAAATTTTTCAAAACGAATACCCTAGACACCAATAAGGAAGCGGTGATGAAATTTGCATTTTGTTTTTATTTATTATTATTATTTTCAATTCCTTAAAACGCGAACTCCACTAGCGAGATCGTGCTAAAAAAAAAAAACGACGAAACGTGCTAAAATAGGTGTCACTTGTTTTTTTTTTGTTTTGATGCAGTACGCGAATGTCGAATACGCCTATTTTTACGCAATCACATCTCGTGAATATGAGTGCAGAATTTTTAAATAGCTAGGGTCGACTACGATTTGCTATCGAAAAAAATAAACAATTGTTTGCGAATAGATAAAATCTCCTACGTTGTACCAATATACGAGTGCATAGGTAGGACGTAGGTCTAGGTATCCTTCGCTCATAAAATTGCAAAATCGCTTATTCCATGCTCATTTACGCTGGTATTTTGAACGATCTTTGTTTTAACTAATTCATACAGAAATCATGAGCATGATGTATACAGGAATTTTTTGTTCAAAAGTCATTACTTTTTTACTATTGTTCACAAAACTTTCAGGAGATCAATCCTTCAAAAATTACTTAAATCAGGGTTCGATTGGCAGTCAAAAACTTGGGTAGGTCTCTAATAACTTTTAGAAAGATTTTACGAATGTGAAACGATTTTTGAAAAATATGTATACCTATGAACTACTCGTTACAATTTTAGGAATATTTCAATTCAAGAAGTGAATTTGAAACCGGTAATTTGAAGACGATTTTTAGAGCGCGGGACGCTCGTAAGGGGGATTTGTCATTTGCGCGCGATTCCTTAATGATGTCTGAAAAAGTGGAAGTCGTTTGCGCGCGTTTTTAAATTCAATA